>JAUOBX010147138.1:0-12360 GCA_032360705.1 Eupentacta quinquesemita
CCCCAACACTGTTTAATTATATTTTTTTCCTCTTTGTTCTGTGTGTGTGGGGGGGGGGGGATTTATGTACTGAAAAACCACAGCATATTCTATTACTTAGAAATGGAATGACACAGCTTGGTATGCAGTATCTGTTTCTTCAGATGGCCATGCCCTCATAATCTTGATGCTATTGGCCAGTTTTAAGGTAATCTTGGATGAGAATTAATAATGCTAAATGGGAGGATACCATGTCATGAACATCCTCCAAAAATTTCATGAAAACCATTGCTCACTTTCCAAGATATGTCAGTTGGAATGTTCAGCAAGTTACTGCCATTTTGAAATGGCTTCACTTGACCCCTTGTTGTTGAAAAATGGTTTATTTCTCATTTCAATTTGTTGTCGAATATTTCCAATTGGCGTTACCAATTTCAAGCAAATTTAGCCTTCATTTTATAGGCATAGTATGCACAGCAAGTAATTAAATGAGTAAGTGCAAATTGGCTTGATCCCTGTTGCTTATAATATGTAATAAAAATGTGGAGATACATTAAATTCCTTCCAGTAGGGGTAGTGTGGCATTACAACTAGGCTTGTTCAAGTCTCTTGCTATTCATTAGAGGGTAAAATAGCAGCCCCCATCTACGCGTTTCAAATGCACATAACAACAACATATTGTATTTGTTTTTGCATAATGCTAATCATACACTGCTGTTTTACATATCGATTTATATTTTCAGGGTTCCATTCTCCTTTAACTCACAGCCTCTTTGATTTATTCAACTTGATTGTGAACCCAATCACAATTTTTGTTTCAAATATACGTGTTAACTGTCACCAAGTGAATGCCCTCCATTTCAGCTCGATCAACATGGTTCTAACTGATTGAAGACCGTAACAAAAATATGTTAAAACTTGGTATGTAGCATTCTTTTGGTGTAGACCTAGGGTCATGTTTAGCAAAGTTCATTTGTGGACTACTGTTGGCTTGTCAACATAAATGGAGTCCAATAGCCATTTGTCGTCCGTCACTTAGTTTTTTCCAGAAGATAATGAACCCTGCTTGTTCGTGTAGCATTATGGCAGGGTGTTCATAAGCAGATTAGTCATTAATAAATTGGTTAATTTGTCAATTCAAGTCAATTTTCAGTTTTCAAGAAAACTGCATATGCTACTGTCCTTCTAGGGCACAATGCCTGGACATGATCATGATTCATGCAAATGTTAGGTTTGTCAAATTTTTACGAAAGTTGGTGAATATGATCTATCTTCAGTCCTGGAATCTTCAAGGCTTGAATAGAGGTCATGTGTTAACTAAATGATAATTTTATAAATGTAATATAATAAAATAAATGTAAATAATAAAACTTCAGATATCATTATCTCATCGGTCCCAAAGGGCCGGATGAGATATTGTAGTCAGTTTGCTGTTTCGCCTATATCCACTGGTGCTGGTCGCCATAGCAACGGTTGCTATGGTAACACTTCTATTGGGGGAGTTACTTGCAATGAGGGGTACCCCATGGTGGGGTACCCATGGGTGTCAGAGCATCCAATACCGAGGTGCACGCAAAAAGGTTTCCGTTTGTGTGTGTGACTGTGTGCGTGTGCTTGTCCGTCGGATTTTTGATAGTTTTTCTCAAATATCTCAAGTTTGGAATGGCCGAACTTGGTAAAATTTTGCACAGTGGTGAATGGTCACAAAATACATGTTTCCCCAGAAAATTGGGCGAAAATTTTGAAAAATGCAGATTTTGGAGGGAAATTCCCTTATTTGGGGGCAAATTGTGAATTTTCACTGCTTTTCCTGATATTTGAGAATAGCAAAGCCCGATTGATTCTAAACTTAGCAAATAGGTGGAAAGTCATAAACCGATTGTCGTCACAGAGATTTGGGCAAAGTTTTTTGAAAAATGCAGAATTTGGAGGGGAATTCCCAGATTTTAGGGGAAATCCCTGATTTTGGCTGATTTTTCAGATTTTTCCCCATATGCAAGGATTGCAATGCTCAATCAATTTCAAACTTTGCAGCATGGTGAAAAGTCACAAATTATGGGTTTTCACACAGATTTAGTCCAAATTTTTGAAAAATGCAGAATTTGGAGGGTTTTCCCAGATTTTAGGGGAAATCCCTGATTTTGGCTGATTTTTCATATTTTTCCCCATATGCAAGGTTTGCAATGCTCGATCGATTTCAAACTTTGCAACAAGGTGAAAAGTCACAAATTATAGGTTTTCACACAGATTTAGGCCAAATTTTTGAAAAATGCAGAATTTGGAGGGTAATTCCCAGATTTGGGGGAAATTCCCTGATTCTTCACCATTTGCCCCAAAATGCAAGAAATGCATGGGTCGACTGATTTTGAACTTTGCAACAAGGTCAAAAGTCTCAAACTATAGGCTCACACAAAAAAAAGTTTTGAAAAATGCAGAATTTGGAGGGGAATTCCCTGATTTTGGGACAAATTTTGATTTTTGCTATTTCCTTCACTATTTTTCATGATAATCTAAGGAATTGCAATGCTCAATTGATTTCAAACTTTGCAAACAGGGAGAGAAGTCACAAATTACAGGTTTCCAAATGGATTTGTGACCGACAATAATTGAAAATGAGGAATTTGAAGCATACATTTGTAGGGTGAACGCAGAATGAGGATTCATGGAAAATATATATTTAAACAGCAAAATGAAAGGTTATGTGGGAGACTAAATGTACAATATTCATACAAGATTTCCGATGAGATTTTGCAACTCTGTAGATAGCCCTCTTGTTAAATTTGTTCATCGCCAATTATTTAGGTAGCTTGGAGGCAAGTTTCAGGAAAACTATGAACTACAGTAATAATGTATAGTTGTTTTTTGTTCCATTGTTTCATTTATTTTTTCCATTTAGAAGCCAAATAAAGAGTGCATGAGCATATGCTAATTAATTATTGGCGTTTGTATAATTTATGCAAGTTACGAAAATTGTCAGATATAAGAAAAACAAAATTGTGTATATGTTCTCCTATAAAGTTCATTGGATTTCCTTCAGCATGCATGTCACGCACCAATGCAAGCAAGTCAGCATGCATGGAACGCACGCACGGACACAAGCAAGCAAGTCAGCATGCATGTCACGCACATGAGCGAGCAAGTCAACATGCATGTCACGACGAACGCAAGCAAACAAGTCTGCATGCATGGCACGCACGCACGGGCACAAGCAAGCAAGTCAGCAGGCATGATACGTAAGTAAAACAAGTAAGCATACTAGCTATACTAACCACTACTAACATGGCAAGCATGCATGGTGTGAACTTTGTGGAGCAAAGCATACATGGCACGCACGCATGGACACAAGCAAGCAAGTCAGCATGCATGGCACGTAAGTAAAGCAAGCAAGCATACTAGCTATACTAACCACTACTAACATGGCAAGCATGCATGGTGTGAACTTTGTGAAGCAAAGCATGCATTGCACGCACGCATGGACACAAGCAAGCAAGTCAGCATGCATGGCATGGTCTCATTCTGAACAACCTCCCCGTGGTGAGACTGGCAATAGGGCCACTGGTGGCCCCTAACCAATGTTCAGAGCTACAGATAGGTTCTATTCGCATTCATCACTTCACACTTCATCTATATACCAAGGTTTTCACCTCAAATCAGTGACTGGGCAGTTATGGCCCTCCAAAAATGCAAAAAAATGTACCGAAGGTGGCCAGAGAGTATTTTCCAGGCATGTTCAATGTGCCATATTCCATAATTTCTTATTGTTCATCACCTACAACCAATTCTGCTCAGTTGCATGGACCAATTCTACTTGGTAACTGGACCAGGACTTGATCTGATGATCGATCATTCGCTAAGAACTTGACCCCCATCGCTAAGAACTTGACCTCCAAAAGTGGGGAAAACAGCTTTTCAGAAGTCCGCGAAACCTCATCCACGGAGGATAATGTGGAATATTCAATAACCAACAACTTGGAAGAGTTGATGTGAGTGGTCTCTGTAGTTACTTTCTCCTTGTTGTATGGTCCGGTGAGCTCAATATACCAAGGTTTCAACCTTCTCAAGTCAGTGGCCGGGAATTTATGATCCTCCGAAAATCACTTCACACTTCATCCAATATACCGAGGTTCCCACCTCAAATCAGTGGCTGGGGAGTTGTGGCCCTCCAAAAATGCAAAAAATCTTACCGAGGATGGCTGGAAAGTGTTTTCCAGGCATGTTCAGTGTGCCATATTTCATGATTTCTTATTGCTTATCACCTACAACCAATTCTGCTCAGTTGCATGGACCAATTCTACTGGATAACTGGACCAAGACTTGATCTGATCTTTGGATATTAAGAACTTGACCTCAAAATCGACGAACGCATCACCAAAGCTGCTTCTGTGATGGCACAGCTGAGCAAGAGGGTATGGAGCAACAAGCAGCCGAACTGGAGAACCGCCTGGAGAGTTTCAACATTCGCTGTCTCCGCCAGATAGTACTGGACATCACCTGGCAGGACAAAAATCACCAATACCGGAGTGCTGGAGAAAGCTCGCCCTCTCAGTATGCATCTTATGCTCTGCCAGCGGCGTTTGTGATGGCTAGGGCATGGCACAGAATGGACCCGACCTTGCTCTCAACAAAATTGACCGGTGAGGTCACAAGAGGTCAAATTGAAGCAACTTTGTTAACATGATATGTTCAGAATGCTAGGCCCGATCAGGCTGAAATTTGGCATGTACATGAAGCGCTCTCTTATGGCCTGTTCAAGAACCCTAAGTATGTTTTTGGCGTAGACCAGGGTCGTTTTTAGGAGAAACATGGAAAATGGTGAAGAATGGATAAATAAAGGTCGTACTCGGTATGTGGATTCCCCATGATGAGTACATGATCCCTATTGTTTTGGGGTCAGGTCTGAGGTCACCAGAGGTCGAAGTCAGAACGAAAATCTGGGATGGGAAAGGCTCTAATGGTTCCTTGGCATCTTAAAGTAGCAGGGTTGGTGTAGTCACATTTTGAGCTCCCTTCTGGAAAGTAGGCCTATGTATTATATGACTACTGTTTCTTACATACAAGTTACTTGCCTCATCACCTACTAAATCAAGCTATTCCTCTGTTCCCAAGAATGCCAATGGCACATCAGCTCACCTTGTACAAGCCAGGGGTTGTGTTGGCATTTGTCATTTGGGAGTTTGGACCGAAAAATGAGAACCTGAACACTCCAAAGGTAAAGCCATCAGTGCATGCCATCATCAGTACCGAACTCCGAACATCATCACTCTGCCCCAGGATTCCCAGTTGCAATTTTCCTAATTTCACATATGGGGCCATAAATAGTGCCCACACTCTGGGCCATGTTGTAGGAATTTACAAACACCCCCCAATGGCAAACTACAAGCTCGTTGTACAGGCTTGAGACCGAACTCCCATAGGTGATGTCCCTTAGTCACTTAGGGTCTAATGTGAGTGCACTGAAAACCAAGTCAGCCTAGGACCTAACTCATGCATGGGCATGAAACTTACAATACAGAACATAACACATCTAGCTGAAAAGGCCAGCAATTTTTCGATTGGTGGGATGGGAGAAGCACCAAATGTTTCTTGGTTTAATTATAGCTCACCCCATCCATAGGACTGGGTGAGCTATACTGTAGCTATTGAGTATCCATCCACTTCTTGCTCCTGACACAGCCCTTGATGAATCATGATGAAACTTGGTCACAATGGTGACTAAGTCATGGATTATCAGGGGTGTTTAAAAATCTTGCACCAAAGTGGGCCCATGTGGAATTGGGCAGAATGCTTCTCCAAATGGTCTGGGTGTTTCCCTCACTTGGATCTTGTGGTTTATTCTATGAAAATTCACATAACAGCATTTGAAATGCATCTCCTTCAAGCATGCGACTGGGCCCGTCCTGTCCCTCTCAGCACCCTGAAGTACCTACCCTTTTGGACGGCCCCAGCCCACCTGTCCACTGCAGACAGAATCCACCAGGAGGTGCACCATATGCTCAAAGAGGTGCAGTTGGTAATAACGAGTCGGGCAGGTGGCCTGTTTTCCTGCCAAGCAGCCTGTCACTGCTCCTGCTCAGCCTCAGATATTGTGTCTAGTGATCTCATGTCACTGAGTCACTATGCCACTACTCGGTATCTTGCAAGACATATTGGCACTATCCCGAAAGACTGGATTCACAAAAAAATCCACAAACTCGGACAGCACGGCAGGTTATTGACCCTGACGTCACCCAGAGCAGGTGTTGGAAAGTGTAGGAGCTAGCATAAAGCCCTGCCCTTCTGCCAAGGTTAAAAATTACATCATTTAGTGTTAATGAGTGACCATGTTATTTCTCCTGTTATGCCACAGAGGCGGTAGTATTTAAAGCAGCATATTGAGTTGGTTCGCCCGTTTTTCTGTTGGTGTGGAAGCTTGATATGACATTACTGGCCGAAAAACAACAGCCAGTGACATTGCTTCCCTATCTCCAGCTGAAAAAATAGAAAGTATTCACTTTTCTCGCGGCAATTATCGGATAGTGTATCAAACTGAAGTCGAATATGTTATGGCTGGGTTTTGTCGCGAGCTTCAATACAATTACAAACCACCATCTGCGCCCAGGCCTACGTAAGCTCAACAAAGTAGCCTACGGGCTACAGTCGCGGGATGGAACAAGGATTGATATGTGAATTGTGTGACCTTGGGACAATCCCATGCTGAACCGGTATTCTTCCACATCTTGTCTTGCTGCATAGGCCCTATATTGATCTGTCAGCCCTCCGAATCGACGGAGTAGCCTAAAGGATAGGCCTAGCCTATTGTCACTGTTTCTTGTAGTTAGTTGAAGCTAGTTACGGTGTAGTGACCAGAAGGGAGTCGACTACTTCAATCTGTGCTCAGGTAATTTGACCCTGGTAAGAAACAGTGAAAAATGATCTAATGTACTGGACGTTTCACAGAATCATTTTAGGAAACCTAATATCTACACAAAAATTAGATTTGTTTCATTCTAAATTATCTTTGCCTGACATTGGGTCAATATTTTCCTTCCTTTCTTCAAGAAAAAGAGACAGTCCGTATCAGGCTGTAAATCTGAAAGAGAGACGAAGTTCAAAACAGATTTATTGAAACTTTCTGGGAGACTAGAACATGTTCCAAAGATAATTAACTCCCGACCATGTGTGCTATAAATATATAGTATATCTGGTTTTGAGCTTGAGAGTCATTGGGTCCATATCTTTTGCGCAATGTTCCAATGATTCTGAAGATGTCTATTTTTAAAAAAAAAGTGCATGATTGAGGTAACCCTACATGAATAGGAAATGTGACAAACATAATATTGAATTTGTACTCGTTAGGGTATTATATTAAGGTAGTCTAATATGCATGCAGGTAACAAACAAGAGTGCCAATGGCACAGTAGCTCACCTGGTATATGTTTATTTAATTTGTTGAGAAGTGACTGACTGAGCTGACATTGATTCGATGTCATGATGGCTTTTGGACCGAAAAATCCTGAACATCCGAAAGGCTACAAGAGCATCATTATGACCGTGATTTCAAATGACTACCATCTGTTAGACCATAATTTTGACTGAACATCAGTACTGTGCACTAACATTTGTGGGAGAAGAAGCATTTCGTGTGATTCCACATTATGGGGCCCAGGGCCCACCCTGCGCTCCGGGCTCAAAATCCCTGAAGGTACGGCTGTTAGACTATCACTATGACCGAACATCAGTACTGTGGTCATCACTTGGTCATCATCGTCACCAAATTTCATAGTTATCCATCAAAGGTTGTATGAGGAGTAGCAATTTGAAATCAATTGTGGACAGATAAATAGATAGATAGATAGATGGATAGATACAGCTGCATGGTCACAATAGCTCACCTAGCCATATGGCTAGGGTGAGCTAATAAAAACTAAGATCAGTGGTCCAAACGCCATCTTTGTACGATGTTCCGTTGCATAGTTCAAAGTTTGACCATCATACTGATTGTGCAATAATGTGTGACATTGCAGTTGTACAATTTAGACCCTTAGGTATTTCATTGTTTTAGTTCATGGTACATACCTCAACATAACACTAAGCTTCCCTTTGTTTCCTTCATGTAAGTAACTACTGGCACCTACCATCTCATCAAACAGAAGTTACCCTTGCTGGCTATTAGTTTTAGGAAGTAAAACTATTGGTGAAACAAAAGATTCTTGTGTTGTGGAACTGTGACAGCAATTAATATTGCATGCTGTCATGCTTTTCATATCGCACAATTTCCATGGTACGAACTTTGAAGGCTTATGAGCGTAGTGTTTAGGTCACAATATCATATGTTATTTTAATATCCCAAGATCGGAGGGAATTAGTTCTCATACAAGGCTTCTAAATGTGAAATGGTGCGATGTTTGAGCCTGAAATCACAACAAAATAGCTGGACTGAGCCCATGCAGCATGTGAGACGTCACTTGCTTACAAGTTCCGGCTTTTCATTTGATTTGAATGATTGGGATTCAGGTAGCTACTGGAGTGGCTATGTCCAACCACAATAACTTTTGCAGCTGATCGAGGAGACTAATTTCATCTCACTTGAAACAACCTCCGGTAATTCTCAAGTCCACTGCACCACAGGAGAACCTAAAGGCAAGACTCTGCCAAATTTGCAAACCAGAAACTGGTGCATGCCATTAGTGACTGATACTGCTGCTCCGCATCTCTTCCGCGAATAAAGGAGTAATACAGGAGCTAGGAGTTAGTGAAATGCACAGCATGGCCTGGCCTGGGAAAATAATGTGTCGCAGCACGGTACTAATGGGTAAATAATGAAAATGAAGATGTCAGATGAACATACCTGGATGACTAATGGTTGCAGGGCTGCACTGGATGACTTGCCAATAGTCCTGATAGCAAACCTGAGACACCTGCACCACCTCTCTACTATCCTGATATCATTCTGGTACCTAGTGAGGGTGCCAGACAGGACCGGCCATATGCTCTGTAGTAGGGCAGCACAGGGGTGAGCCTGCCCATTGATCACAGCTATGCTTGTGTACCTGCAAGTGAACAATGTGTATGGATTAATTTCAGAATCATACGTTATAACCTATCCAGTTACTCGGATTAAGTTCACCTGTGTGCAATATCCTGGTGGGTAGACGGACAGCAGCAGTTAATATCACCATCGAGAGGCGGAGAAGCCCAGCCGGTAGAGCATTAGACTCATGATCGCCGGTTAAATTCCGAGACATGCAAAAAACACGGTTTCTGTTGTACCCTTGAGCATGGTATTCACTTTGACTGCTTCGTGGTCTCGTGAGGAACCCACTGCGCCTTGACCCACTCCCAGCCGCATTGATATTGTCTCCCTGCTGGATACGGGTGGTGATGGGCATGTTTGAGGTCAAAAATATGGTTTTCACAAGGCTTCTAGACTTACATCTGTTGACTTTGGATACCATTGGAGCTAGCCCAAAATAAAATAATAATGTTTACTGAGGGCCCAACCACACACTGCTCAGCAAACTACTTCCATATGGTTCCTAAAGCTTAGTACTGCGAATATTGATGACTGGGATTGGAGGGTGAAACTGGTCAAAATGACCCCTTCGATTGGACGTGAAACACTTAATCTGTTGAATCTTCGAAAAATGTAGTTTTTTTACTTCAATGACATCTTTCACACTGAGAATTAGAATAGGGACCCTGTAAAACCAGATAAATCCATTCACTACTGACATGGCCCCCACTGAGGCATTTTGTGACCCAAACAAATGAATATTTAACCTTCTTGACAGTTTTTTTTTGGCAAGATGGATTGCATAACCATGAGCGCAATATGCTAAAATATGAGTATATGGTATTTTGCACCAGTGCTTAATTATGGTAACAGGCATTGCCTGCATACAAAATGAGTGAGAACTTTGTGTTGACAGCATATCTCCACCTGTATATTAGCATGGTAAATAATGAAGTGTTGTGAACACACATATTATGGAAGGGTTCATCCTGGGGAACCTTTCTACAATTTGCGAAGATGGCAAACAGATAACTCACCTAAATATTGCAGCTAGCCTGTCCAGCCAGAGAGTGGGATCTGAGGATTTTGTGTTCTCCTTATCAGCTGTATTACCCTCAGTTTTTAGCATCTGCAGAGGAAAACACAGCAATTCATTTCATCTCAAAATTACATATAACGGAAAATTCAGCAGAATTGAAGTGAACAGTGGCTATTAGTACTTAAGTCAAGATTTCCAAGTCATCAATGAAGACCTTCTATGCTCCATGACCTTCTGTATTTGTGATTCATTGTTCAGTACATTGAACTCTGCGATATTGCGCTAAAATGAGCACTAGTGAATTAATGATAATGATAATAATAATAATGATGTGCTGGACAGTTAGTGATCTGGTTATCACAGCATTTCAGTCATTACTATATGGAGCATCGTCAACCTATGTTGAATACACATCAAAATCGCCAAGTTGGTTCAATGCCAAGCTTGCAAACCAGAGACTGCTGACTCTGAGACCCCATTGTACCCTTGAGCGAGTGATCGAATGCTCACTTTGGGGGCAGGCAATTGGCATTTCACCATCTGCATGCAATAAACCCCTCCTTTAAGTCAGTGCTGAAGGACTAAAGGACAGTCTCAGTCTCAAGTCCTCTTCCTCAGGGACCCAAGACTGCCAAAAAGACTTGAAGACTCAGTCCAAGTCCTGGCGAGAGTCAGAGTCAAGTTTCGCCAAAACTGAAGGAACGGTGAATTTACAGAACATCACATTAACTCAAGTGCATATGTAGTGTCATGTAGTAGTCGAGTGTTACTAATAACTTTTGAAGTTAGCACCACCCTCTGGTGAAGGCTTGCAATATCCAGGTTTACACCATCACTAAGAGTTTTATCGGCTCGATTAGTCTGCATGGTGCCTCACCTCACCAATCGTAGGGAGTGGTGGGCTGTGGGGTGCCACATACGACCTCACAAGTACATCATTCCCTACACTTCTCCCTGTCCCTAGTGCCTCACAATGCATCAAACAGACTGAGGCCTGTCCACTCTGTCTGGCAAGCTACCCGATAAGAATAGAATACATAATAGCTACTGGTAGAATTAATCTCATAACACATTATTCTTCATAATCGATACCTAGTTGGATGCAGACAACAGTGCTACAATTATTACCGTTCGGAAACAATGGAATTAGTATAACATTCCATCAGTAGCTACCATGTCTTCTATACAAATCAGCTGGGCTTGATTATCACAGAACAAAATTGGAAGCTCAAACTTTTTGAGACTGGCCAACCACCGGCCTGGACTTACCTCTGATAAAGGTGTTATTTGGCAAGCAGTGAGTTCCTCTAGCCCACCAGATATCTTATCTGCTGGTAGACGTGATAGGACTAGAGCAGCACCTGTGGAAAAGATAAATAAGAAGTATCAATCCATCGCGAGACTCACAGCTATGTTTTTAGAAGGATCGTATTCACCATAGGCATATTGCCTGAAAAAATGATCGCATGCACTCATAAACACCTCGGGGAGGACTTTAGGATTGAACGAACCATGGGGCCTGAAGTAGATCATGTTGGGATTTTGTTGGAGGAAAGTGCCTCCTTTGCTCTTTGGTTCTGCTGCCCCTTACTCTAAATCCAGCTCCGACAGGATGAGGGTGGTTGACCTGCAAAATTTGTTCATTTTTGCTGAGATGTTCAGGGAATTACTCCTTCTCAGAACTGTAACAGTGCTACAACACAAGCAAGATGCAACATTGTAAGTTGCATGTGTTACTGATATAACATCTGATGATAGCAAGAGTTGTTGTCCTGCATTATTCATAGGAAATTCAATATATGATATGTGCCAATGGCACAGTAGCTCACCTGGTACATGTAAATTGGTTTCACTTGTGCAATCTGATGAGAAGTGACTGATTGAGCTATTATTGATGTCATAATGGCATTTGGGACCTTGGACCAAGAAAATCCTGAACATCCCAAAGATTTGGTTATTAGAGCATCATCATGACCGAACATCAGCACTTTTCACCAAAATTTGTAGAAGGAGAAGCATTAGGCAGTTCTGGCTATTAGAACATCATTACGACATCAGCACTGTGCATCAGCACTGTGCATCCAAATTTGGAGAAGCATTCCATGCCCTAGGGCCCACATTGAGCATTGGACCAAGAATTAGAAAATATCCCCAATGGCCCACTACTCAAGGACCATTACATTACATTACAAGTTCGATGAAATAGGGCACAGGGTTCAAGTGGGACCCACGACCATATATTCCTGAACACCCTGAAGGCACGGCTATTAGACCATCATTATGACCGAACATCAGCACTGTGCAACAAAATTTGTGGGAGATACAAGATTTTGAGGTCTTTCATATAATT
>JAUOBX010147249.1:0-12359 GCA_032360705.1 Eupentacta quinquesemita
GGGAACACACATACCAAGTATGAGCTGGATCCATCCAAGTGGAGTTGAGTTATCGTGTTAACAAGCTGAAATTGGCCTGATATTTCCTATTTTTTCACAAAATGACCCTCGATCTACACCAAAAACAATAGGGTCCCTGTAATCCCCATAACAAAGCTGCATACCAAATTTCAGCCTGTTCGGACCTGACATTCTGGACTTATGCTGTTAACAAGGTTTTCAGAGTTGTGACCACTAGTGACCTCAGATGACCTTTGACCTGACCCCAAAACAATAGAATCACACATACCAAGTAGGAGCTGGATCCATTCAAGTGGGGTCGAGTTATCGTGTTAACAAGCCGGGCGTTACATACACACACACATACACACACTGTCATGACTGCAAAGATTCCTTAGACTATCGTCAAGGAATCAAAAATCATTGGAGCCTCCACCGGGAAATATGAAATTTTGTTTAAGAATTCAGGCAGTTCACCATTTTAGGGGGTTCCGCGAGATATCCATACGAACAGGTTGGGGTGTGCTTATTCGCTATTAGTACACCCTGGTTAGCACCTGCTGAGAGTGGTACACCTGACACCAGCACCAGTGCATTTGCATCTACCTGTGCAAGTTTCGCGCAACTACAATGCAAGAGAATATCAGAAGCAACTAACGCATCACTAAGCGTCGTCCAAAGTCCCCGCTTGGTTGTTTTCGCCATCCCCATTCCTCAAAGTCTGGGATTTCTCGCTGGGCATCGGTGGCTTGATTCCAGAAGAAACTGGATTGTAGCGGCGCTCGCTTCCATGCTGGAATAGTGCAGCCTGTGTAGGCTGGATGTTCTCCAACGATTTACTTCCAACAGTGAGAAGGAGATGCCTAGATGCGTTGAATCGTGCTGAAATGTGCTACATATATGTAATGACTCAATATGAAACATATTAGGGTCATGTGTTAGATCAATTAGCGTGTCTGTGGGCTCTGGATAACTCGTCCAAACTGCATAGGCATTCTTTTTCCCGCAGCCAAGGAGTTACGATGTTGTGTCGCATCCCGTCATGCTGTGGAAAAGGTTCAGTGCCATCGATTTTGATGGACCAAGATTTTGATATAGAGTATGAACTGGTATATCACGATAGGTTTTACCGGTGCCGAATCTCACACAGAGTTCCGTCAGTCCAAGGGATTATAAAAACGAACAGCCAATATCACAATATCTCTATCCACTGGGCGACCCTGCTGGGCAGCATTTGATAAATGCAAAAGTATTCTAGTGTCAGCTCCCAAATGATTACATGGCTGCAGCGCTGTTAAGTCATACTGCTTGTTCAAAGCAACGTGTTAGAAAAAGCCTCCCATCTAAGTCCAGTTCAGATATCCTTCTGCTAACAAACGAGAAGAGCTCCTTTCATTCTCATTGGTTTTCAGGAATCCGTTGCTCCACTCTCGCTTGGGAATTGGGCTGTTGCCATCACCAAATCCGGTCCTTGGTCCAGTCCCGCTTTTCTGATGAGTGAGGGCTTCCAGAATATCCTTATCTGGGTAGTAATCCCACGCGTTGTACCGTCATGAATATTCTCCTTAAGGAATGGAACAATGTGAATCGGCACATACTCGCTTGATGCATTTGCCCCCGTAGGTCGCACCATACGGATCACTGCTGCCATATCAAACACCACAAACGTGGATTAGTCAGCAGCCAGTGAGCGACTGTAAGCAGCATTGAGACTCTGTATGGAGAATGTCAGATTTAGTACTGGATCGCAGAGAGCCCCGATCCGATAGGCTCGGTGGCTCTTCTTGATTTTCAAATCGGATGAAGTATACGATGTCAGCATCTGGGCGTGACTACAGTGAGAGAAAAAGTTGCGTGATTGAGGTCATGTTCTCCTTCTGCATACCACTGCTTTTCTTGGTTTGTTCCATGAGATTTGGTCGATTGGCAAACGTAAGTGTGCTGTTCTGCCTGTCTCTAGCCTTTCTCTGACATACTCTGAATGAACAGTCTTGCCAGTTTCATAAACGTAGGATAGAGCATATGCGACAGCCTCATCTGCAGCAGTCTGTGTGTCAAGTGCTACAAGCTCATGACTATAGTAGCACGAAACGGGTTGGCCAGCTGCTCTACCTCTTCGACAAATGACAGCACATATTTCCGGAACCGTATTTGTAAGCTGCGCCCTTCCTCGTGAAGAGCAGTAGAATGTTGTTCGCCTATCTGTACAAACTCCTCCACGATCCGGGCACAGTCGGGTCCGGCTAACATAAATAGTGTGAGACCAGCCGCCCCACCATGTATTTACAGAATTCAATTGACTGCTCATGGGCCTGGTCATTCACCATGAGGCTGAACATCTTGGTAGATTTCCGAACTACAAAACGCGGCCTTTCATTAATTCTGCGTGAAATTGAGGGTGTTCCTCCTCCAGCTGTACTATGTCACAAATTTGCACTGGTAGCCAGCGAGCATATTTCGTGTGGTCCAGAGCGTGGAGTCAGCTACAGAGTTCATCGCACGTTTGTACGCACGGCACAAAATCGCCTCCCCTTAGGGACCTTACAAACCTAGACATCAGCAACTCTAGCTCCTGAAGTTGACCAATACCTAAACTGGGTTAGCATTCTGGAGCAATTATCCTACATATCAAAAGATTCTGGTGGACCCAACACATCTTCGCAATACTTCAAGTAAGCTATCTCCTTCAATAGGTAAAGGAACATCAGAGAAACCGGATGAGCGTACCTTGTTCGTTTTATGTGATGCTCATTGAGCGCAGATTGGGCGCGGCGAGTAGGTAAACTACCTGGCGCATACTCACACACAAACAGCATTTATCTTCATTCTTCATAGAAACATGTAGCCTACTAATTAAGAACTATATTTTTTATTCAAATTGACTGTTCAATCTCCTACCCCATTCTACAGCAATTGAACAATAATAGACCATCAAGAACATGCGTGCCTGCCTGCTATCACTGATCGTGCGCGCCGGAGGCCATCAAATGCGAGTACATGTAGTATTGTTCAAAATTGTTCAATATTGTTCATGCATGTTTCACAATGACGATATAATGAGCCATTCTTGAACAAATAACTGGGCCTACATAAATTATAAAAAAGAGCGCGAGCCTTTTCATAATAATAATCGTATTTTTTCAATAGCGATAATGTTGAAAGAAAGTGTTTCAAATTGTATCAGTGATTGTAAAGGGCTAAATTGCTATTCGATCAATGAATAAGCATGGAAATCATAATCAGCGACACAGACCCCCTAAAATGTTGTATTTCAATTGCCTGAACCGCTTTCACAGTCAATCATAATTCCAAGGGGCGGCCATTTTTAATTGTTCGTAATATGGCGGCACCATTGAACATTTTCCTTGGCGCTGGGCAGAAATCGAGAGAGTATGGTAATGGCAACATCTGTGCCAAATTTGGTGCTTTTAGAAGAATTTGTGCCAAACACCCCCTATAATGTCCTAAGCTCCCCGACTATTGCCACAACAAAAGGAATCAGGTTATCAAAAGAAAATTGCCCTGAAGGTTACATGATCAAAAGGTTAAATAAGGTCAAAAAGTCAAATGAGGGCAAAGTAGGTCACCAGATGCAATTTATACAGACGAACAAACTTTTCCATTGGGTCGACCCCATAACATGTTCCGTTTTCGAAATATAAAAAGATAATGTCCTTTGAATTATTCCTTATGAAGCTGTTCAATGTATATTGAAATATGAGATGTTGTATATCTTTGATTTCTCCATCTTATCATTGAGTTTGTTCCATCCTGACAAATGACCGTTTAAATATGCGATTTTTCGATCAGAACTGCACCAGCATTCATAAATATGAATCATAGCTCTGCAAAGGTAATTCCCAAAGTACTATGCAATCTATCAGTAGTAAACTGTGTCCTCTGGTCAGTAGACCTATATATTCATTTGTATACCAAATGCAATGCTCCTACCAATATGTTGCTTTACATAATAAGTCGACATGGCACGGCATGCACCTGCCACCAATTATCATTTCTCAGGCTAAATATTTCGCTCATCTGGGACCTTGAATCATTCTTAGCCAATTGATTTCATCTGCTTCAGTGCATTTACATAGATTCATATAGCTAACCAAAAGACCTGAAATTAGTTCGAACCTCGGTCTCCATTTGGCGTTGTGCACGTGGAATAAGAATTACCGATATGCTCTGCTCAGTATCCGTTGTATATTTGATTGGAAGCATAAAAGTGACTCTACTTGGTATCCGTTATATAATTGAGCCTTGAAATTGAACTAAAAGTGGCTATTACGTAATTCATATTGGCTGTTGTAGATAGTTTCATTCAAAGTAGAATTGCTATCTGTAATCATTACGGAAAGCTAGGAAAAATATTAAACAGGGTTTTCATGGACAATATCACATTTCTTTCGATTCGCTTCCATTCTTAATTGGACGTTAATGAATTGATTAGATGTTAGGAAAAATCATTCCCAGAGAGAGTTATTGATGAGTGGGACAGTCTTACAGAAGACCTCGTTCATCTTGTGGGAGTGTGTAACACCGACCCACCCCCACCTCTGCAACACACCAAACATGTCTCATCGCGAGGATATAAGGTGAATTTCGTTGAGACTCGATTATTTTCTTGCGGTATTTTCGGTATTCGGGTCGCATGATTCGTACTTTCGAACACCTTGCTATTTTGCTAAGCCAACAATGACGACCCCTGTATTTGTTATGATGTTATTCATTGCTCACTGTATCTGAGCATTAACAAGAGAATGAAGGCCTAAAGAATGGAAATATTTTATTTCGATGCAAATTAATTAACACGGTCCATACGGATCAGAGCTAATAGAAGCTTCGGAGAATAATGACGTTCTGTGTAATCTCAGTTAGAAGCTTTGTTCAGTGCCATCTGTAATTTAGCAGTCACAATACCAGTGATATTTAACAGATATTGTGTAATGGCTGTTGCCACGGAAACAGTTGAGGTGAACGTCGTGGTGGACCCTAATTGAAAACACCGTGGACACTTCTCACTACTCACTAAATGCCCGCGCAATTCATATTTAACGAAAGCTACATATGTCTTGAAAATAACTGAACAAATGATTGATATAACTGACAGGACGATGTAACACCCAGATTACATTCATAACGAGATAAGTTTAGTGAGAATGTATCTTGTCGGAACGTGTGTAAATACTATGAATATCTAGCAATACATTTAGGCAAAAGATGTTTCGACAGAAACAGCATTTCTTCCTATTCTATTGTGTTTTGATTCTAATCAGGATTGCGATTGTTAGAATTTTTCGCAATTGGTGTGTGTTATCAGAATCAGATAGCCGCCTGGCAGATATGTACGTATGAGATGACGTGATCTGTACGTCAATAGCCACACCTGCGGTGATTTTTTTTAGCACCACTCTGATAAAAATCAGTCTGGTCATACAGACATATATGGTCTCACAGTGCTTAAAATGCGGACTAGGCTATAAAGATCGATACGTAGCATTATAAGCTCCTCTAGGGAATAAGCCTGTTTTTTAGCCACTGTATTATGAGTATAAATACAAAACCTGATAGAGAAAGCATCGGCTAATAATGCATAGCCCTGTTATACACAAGTTAGCCCGGTACTGAATTGTGTACAACATGGTTACGTGGCCGATGTTACATCAATTGCCTTATTTGGAGTCATTGACACTATCGTGTGACCAATGCATACAATTATATTACACATCCTCAAGACGGTATGTCATCAGATGTCGTAAGCAGTTAGTTAGTATCGTCCATTAGAAGCACATATAGTTCAGAACAGTTTTTTTAGTTTCTAGGGTTTGTGCACACTGCAGCTGCAGTTACCCCATGATAGTGTTTTAACTTTTTGATACTGCATGAATTTTGATGCACGGCTGGTCCTAGGAGGAAACTAATTATATATTTTTCTTCAATGTTTTGACGAAAGTAAGTTGAATCTCACTCAGGCCATCATTTTGGACTACGAAACTCGTTCGACTTTTCCTGTCATACATGTTTATTATTCCATATGGGTCTCATGTGGGTTTTAATTCGTCCAACTGGGTTTATTCACATACTAGGTAAATCCTAATGTGTATAATACGGGGCCATTCCGGATTCTTCCAAATAGTACTATGTATGTGGGTCGAATTATATGTCTCCCTACATGAATCATGAGTAGGAACTACAAATGACTAGCAGATATGTTGACTCTTATTGTACTCAGCTGTACCTATTTTATAAATCTTCATCCAGCTAGGTTCTGAATCCTTCCAACTCTAAAACTGATATCACGCCATACAAATTGTGAGTAATGTCGTAAATCGGAATGAAAGAAAAGCGGTTCATATGTGTGAATCAGTATAAGTCAATTTGCAAGGTCCCAAGTTCTCTCTGAAATCCATTGCATGTCTCGTCACCTAAGAGCGAGACACTCAACAAACGCCCTCTGGTTCTACGTCCAGCCCACGTAACGCCTAACGTTCGCTTTGTGACGGGTGTCTGTTTGTATGTACCAACGAGTACTGTCTTTCGGCGAGAGCGCAAGGGGTTAATAAATCGCTAATGGATGACTGAATAGCCACCCTATGTTAACATTTAGTAGTCATTTTTTTTCTTGCTGTCCGGAACTCGCTTCCTCTCATATTGCCTCCTCTTGACTTTCATAGTTAGAAATACATTTTCATGCACGACTGCTAGAAGAGAATCAATCTATTTTTTCTTCTCAAATCCGTCATAAAGGTGATTTGAATTTCACCCAGTTCGAGCCATATTTACGACCGCGAAACTTGTTGGAATCCACCTTTCGTAAGTGTTTAGAGGGTGCATTATTAACTGTGGATCACATGTGAGTTTTACTCTGTCCAACTGGGTCCGTCCATGTAAACCCTAAAACCCTTTCGTGCATGATACGGAGCCCATGTGTGAGAGAATATATGAGATGTCGCCCTTTTCAAATGTCCCGTGAATCACTGGATTGTAAGCATGGAGCCTCAGCCAATTAGGCCACTAAGCATCTATGGGCGTTTTGATACACACGCGGGGCGAATCCATAATATGCATCGTCACCTCAGTTCGAAAAATGCAACACACGTCCACTTGTCTACTTCCAGCCTCTATTGAACTCCGATTTTCCACACAGGAACTTTATGGAAAACAGTCCTCCAGGCTCCAATATTCCGACCAAATCGTCCCATATGTCTGTCGCTACAGAAGTGACCTTTTCTCTATGATGTATATAATGATGATGTATCTGTTAAACGCATGGAGATATACGTGGTTGTCATTGTGCGCTGTGAGAATCCAAAATATAATTATTATTATCGAATTAGGTTCAGTTGTATATTGTATATTGTATTCGCAGATAGGTGTGTATATCCTGGTATGTGTCGTTTTCCCCCTTTTCTGTGTATATATTGGCTAGTTTGCCTATGCTGTTAGTAAAATTATCCCTTCAACTTCTCAGTTCCATTCGTGTGTGAGGATTATTACCTACTTACCTGGCTGGTCACCTGCCATTTTCGTTTACCAGTTTACCTGGTCGCTAGTTGAGAACAGTTTTTGCTAGACACGCTTAGTGCCAACAGAGATCGACAAATTCGAGGTAACGAATTACGCGTGACTCAAACAAATGTAAAGCCACAATTCTAAATTTGTATCTCGACTATGGCTGGACAGCTCTGCAGAGACAATCACGCACGCAAAATCAATCACCAGGGCCGCATGGTCGCATCACATTAGCCCGAAACAGACGCAACTCTGACATGGTTATATCCAGTGCACGCCTGTAGATAGCCTGAATAGGTGTTGTATGAATATAAAATAAAAAACCTCTCAGTTATTGTTCTAATTACTGATGTCCGAGAATATCACACAAACTGACAAACTGACCTACTTTTGAGAAGGAAGACGCATCGCTGCATTAGATAACCGCTAATCGGATGCAATCATTGGTGAATCATGTTGGAGGCAGTAGATGAACTAAGTAGGTTTCTGCTTGACTGCTCTCAAAATCCTTATTGTTGTTCCTAATTTCCTGTGTGTCTTTTTTTATACACGCGAGTCCAACGACGTTTCATTCGTTAACAAATCAACGAATTCCGTACGTGTTGGCGCTTCGAATCGCTAGGGTAACTGAGGTGTGGATTTCTGATTTGAGGGTACTTCACTTCTTGTTCACTGACGGGCCACATCAGTCATGTGAACGGGTAGTCGGGATCCTGAAGCAATTCGAACTAGCCTCTGACTAAATTAAAACAAGTCTCGCATTTTTCCTTCAGGTCCATTGATTGAACACATGCCTAGTTATATCAACGATTGTTCTCAATTGAACAGTAAACACAACTTGAAAGCTATGGTCATCCCGAGACTTAAGTAGTTGGTAGTATAAGTCAGATCTTTAGGTACATCACCGATGCCTGGGATTCCTGGTAAAGGAACTGCTAGACATTTATAACTTCATCTGTCGTAGCAAACCAGACAAGACGAAGCGCACAGTTATGATGTTCTTCATAATTGATTTCATGGGTTGAAGTGTTCTTGAGTGGAGCGCTAGGGATCTCCATAATCTATGTGTCGTTTATGATCGCTGATCTCACAAACTGATCGACTCACAGTTGACCAGGTTAATATGCCTACGTATAGTCACAGAAATACACAGTTACATAGGTCTATCTTCATAACTTTTCTCCAATGGCAAATCAACATGCCACTAATCATTCGAAATATCTTGACACGAGTATTACTTCAGATCGGCTACACCCATTGCAAATAACCAGCGGAGGCTATAGAAGTATTGTATTGTGGCTGATTGTGCTGATGTTGAGAAGTACCGTGGTGTCGGGACCTTGAGATTGTGGGTCAACACCGACATTTATCTCGCCTTGAATAACTTTTTTTCAGTATTTTAGTATTATTATATTTTCTATTCCAAAAAATATTTTTAATTTGGAAGATGTCACGAATCTTAGGAAGAAACAGTCATATACAGAATGGATTGCATAAGAATAAGAATTTGGTCGTAGCTGATGGACGTTCGTCACAAAATGTAAGTAGATCTGCTCGAGCATTCAAGTGGGAATATCGATAATACGATACTCCAATAATTATTAGTCAATAACGAATACAGTCAATCGAGCCATAACCTATATACCTATATATATGCACGAGAGAGCACTTCAAATCAACATCTCATACAATAACTAACCATACCAATCAATGGATAGGCCTATTTGGACATTTTCCGAAATAGCAATGTCGTTAGATCGAAATCGAGCAATACAATACAATACGGTATATCGAATATAATAGTAGGAGTGCTAAATAAATGTTCAATGTCTCTGTCACAAGTAAGATACGCTTCTTGTCTCTCCAACTGGGACCTCCGCCATATGCGTGGAGTCTAAGTGATCGCTCTAGAGCACCACCCCCGACCGGAACCATGCCATTCGCCCGCCCATGGCATCGAACTTTCTAGAAACTATAATAGAAACAAAACATACCCCGTTCCAATGCCTAGAGTGTTACGACAATGTATATTCGGATCGCGGAAATGGAAGAGAATTACTATCAGTCAATCACAACTAACCGTATTTCAGTTTAACTAATTATATTTCAATCACTGTTCTACTTGGGATTGCTATATGGACGAAATACACGCTGATGCTATTTAATTTGTTCGTCAAGGTTTAATATATGTTTGACGGGCTTTGTTGTGTACGGCGGAGCATTACCTTCCAATACAAATAACATTCGTGCCCTAATATATGTTCCTGACATCTTTTTATACCCTAGAAAAGTGAAGAGAAAAACATTCCTCCCATATTCGTGGTTTTTTTGCACAGTCGTACAATACGGGATCATGACCCCCTTAACATTAAAGATCAGCGATCCCATGAGTGAGAGATTTACTAATATAAATTTAAATATCTAGGCGTGTGCCGCAAATATCCGTCAAAATAATAAAGGACACGCCTGTTATGCCCATAATAAAGACGTTACGAGCACTTAGACATTCTCCGAAGACGACTTCATGGACAAAAGTAATGATAAGCAGCATGCACCCATTTTGGCAGCTTAGCTCGCCCCTATATAACATGAATCCATATGCTTCACGTAGCATAATGGTGCTTACACACCGCAAGCGGAAAAACAACACACCGGCATGCCTACATATGCAGGCTCACGCCACGTCACGTCACGCTCACGGGCTGATTCACAATCATGCCAATTGCATCATCCCAGACTGGACTCATGTTACAGGGGACACAGTGATCCTACGTTATACATACTATGATATCTACGGTGCTCTGTTATGCAAACATGCCAACATGTGCTGACATGATTCGATGAGGCATACTTCGATTTCTACGATGAACGATGAAATGAGCCAATCTACATTATGGTCTCAAATTGCACGTTTAAATAGCGGTACGTCTCAGTATCGATCTAATTAATTTTGATCAGACGGCAACATTACATTTAAAAAGTCCCACAATATTTTGTAATTTGAGCATTTTTTATCATTGTGTTCCATTTTGTATATGCTTGTAGCATACCGAAATAATAATAATAATATATACATTTATGAGGCCCAACTATTAAGGTTTCGATGTGCCGAAACAAGTAGAAAAATACAAAAACAACAGATGTTATTGGAACAAAAAGGTTTTCAGCCTCGATTTGAATATCTTCACATTTTGGCGAAGCTCGAATCTCGAAAGGCATTGAAGTCATTCCAAACAGTTGGAGCTGCCACAAAAAATGTCCTCCTACCATAGAATGTTGTTTTTATGCGAGGTCCAGGCATTAGCAATCGCCGATTTGAGGGACGAAGATTCGTGTTTGTTGCAGAAGAGAGTAATTCTGTAAGATATGCAGGAGCGAGACCATTCACTGCTTTGAAAGTGAGCAGGAGTATCTTTAAAAGTATACGCTCTTTCACTGGGAGCCAATGGAGTTTTCGAACAGTAGGTGTAATGTGATCGGAGCGTTTGATACAGGTGACAAGTCTTGCAGCTGAGTTTTGAACTCGCTGTAAGGCAGACAATAAAGTAGTAGGTAGACCATATTGTCTGCTCGAGCAGGCTACCTCAACCATGTCTTCATGTTTTCACACCTTGCCCAGCCCTGCTATGAGCTCTGCGATCATGTGTTTTCCGCTGATCACTTTTCCTCTCACTAATTGAAAGACCGGACATTTTCTGAGAATTTGGGGCATCATCACATGGAGTCTGGCAGTGTTAGCGCTAGGATTTCAAGTTTGGGGGAGGGAATTCCCCCCTGCTGGAATTATTTTGGGGGGGATTCCCCGAAAAATTGGGGGGATTTTCACAGTTCGAGAGAGATCAGGGAACGCAAATTCTAAAATTGACGATAAATTTGAACTTCTCCGGCATTGATTCATGTTGTACTAGTTCTATGCATTAGCAAATGACAGTTGGGCATCAGCAGTACTGTTTAGAAGAGCTGTGCTAAAATTTGGCATGACCTACAAAAACAGAAGAGTGGAAAGAAAAAAAAATCCCCCTAACTTTGTCCCCAATGCGGGATTGACGCGAAAAGTGCACAAATCGCGCAAATGCGCTGCTTAGTGCCAACACTGCAGTCTGCTGCAACATGGGGTAACTTCTGGGGTGTAACTTCTACCCACGAGTTCATGCATTGAAAATTGGAACTTCAAACTACAGGTCTACTATGTGTACGCAATTACCTGATGTTGATTCATGGTTCCACTGTTTCAGGATAGGATGGAGTCTTGCGAGAAATATATCTGAAATTAAGTGATTGTCAACTTTACACCAGGAGCGGGATGGCAGTTCAAAATTTGTTGCAGCACGTGTTGCATTAGTACCCTCTGCACAGTAGTAAGCTATGCATGTAGTCTGTCGTACTGGGGGTGATGAGTCATCATGGATTCACAGGTAACTGCGAACCATGTTCGCCTGCAAATTTACCTGGGAAATTGCAGGAATAGGCATGTTGTGAGGTCGCACAGGGGTTCAGCCTAATTAGTTATTTTCCAGGGTTCTCCACAGGGGGTCTCAGAGGGGCCGCCCCCCCCCCGGGTGGCAATTGCCGCCCCCCCCACAAATCGTCACCGCCCCCCTTGAAAAATTACCGCCCCCGCCCAAAAAAAAAAAAAGTTTTGTTTTGTTGTTTTTTTGGGCGGGGGCGGTAATATTTTTTTTCCTCACCTTTCCAACCAATCAAACAGTCTTAACTACGCTACGCTAGAACTGTTCGTAAGTGGCACCATTTTGCACCTTTCAACGTCTGAATGGACAAAAACTTGGCGAAAAAATGGAGAAAAAAAACGTAAAAAAAACGTGTGGTTTTTTTTTTCTTCCCAC
>JAUOBX010147360.1:0-12359 GCA_032360705.1 Eupentacta quinquesemita
GTGCTTAATGTATTAGCCTCCAGCTATGAATCAGCTGTTAACGGCATCAGTGATGAAGTAGGCTACATGAACGAGTTTGTTAAATTAGATTGTTAGGTGTATGATTGACTCTTCATACAGGCTATAAGTTTCAGCTAAATCGCTACAATCTGCAGAAATACAGTCTTTATACCGTTAGGTAGGTTAGGTGAGGTTAGCCTCATCAGGATACTACAATACATTCATTACTATCATTCGCCTCATGGTCGAGATAACATGAGAACAGCCTCTTATTGTTAGCGTATTTTACAACGTAATTTCATCCGAATATCTTCCAACAAAGTTACAATTAGTTCGCTCTTAACAGTCACGATTCAGAATCTCAAACTGTTCGTTGCTAGATCCAGGATCATGCTCTAGTCAGTTGGATTAGAACATGGGCTGAATTTTGTAACCATGCAGATTAACTAGCGGTTCCGAACGTGTGGTACACAATTGATTTCCCTACTACGTTGTCCACAAGGCATGAATCACCAATAAGACTGTTATTACTCATTGACTGCCTGGATTTTTTTCCTGGATTTTATTCCTGGATTTTATTCCTGGATTTTATTCCTGGATTTTATTCCTGGATTTTCCGTCTGTTGGTTAAATGGTATCTTCAGTGTTCCCGAAATTTCGCAATATGAACGATCGTATATGGAGGAGAGGAGATTGACAGTTTTGGAATATTAATACTCATGATAATAATACATGTTTAGTTGTTGCGTACTCAATTCAAGATATTATTTCACTGATCTCTCGTGTTGTATTGTATTTATTGTTCTCTTTGGTCAGGTTTGAAGAAAAATATGATTAAGCATCGGCGGATAAAGACTATTCTTGCATTATAGCGTGCAACGTTCAATCTTCACCCCGGTAGGAGTTACGCTGATCCTTCAAAGCATAAATGTTCCGGAACTGTGACAAATATTTCGTCACTTCTCAAGAGAGAGCCGCATGAACGTTATTCGAGATTGGAACTTGTTATTTTCATTGCGCACCAACGTCAGTGTTTATTTTATTGGAGCACAAACAAGGGACGGGTTTCGAGGTATAATACGTATTGTTAACACACACGAGACAGGAAATACGACTTCACCTATCATCGCTTTGGTCGCATAATGTACATGGTGTTCTATACTGTTTTTATTTTTGTATTACACTGGTACCTAAGTAGCATAAAATTTGGAGGTTCAATGTGCTCAACAATGCAATACGAATGAATGCTTGATTATAATAAAGAATCTTCATTGATGACTTGAAAGACGCTACTGATGAGAAGTCTCGAAGAAACAACGGCTGCTTGTACCAATATGAAGGTGTAGCATTGCAGAACGATTGGTTGCAATCATGAGTGTCGACATATCTACCCATCCATCAATCTATTGGTATGATCAAACAATAGGCTACCGTACCATTTGTGCCACTAGTACTTTCACTACTGATTCGGTGTGACGCTCCTGGTAAAATATTCAACAATCGGGGAAAATATTGACTAATTGTAACAATCCACCCCAATGTTAAGCCATAGGCGTATACTTGGCTCAGCCCATTATATAGTCAGTTTGAATTGATTCGAAATATATGGTTTCAGGTAGCCAATAGAAGCTCATCAAGGTACCCACGGTAACTAAAACCAATAATATCGCGATGTTTGCGGGTGTAGTGTCCTAATCGCACTTGATTCGTTTCTACCCTCACCTTCGTTAATGCTCTTACCATGTCCGCAATTTCCTTGTAAACCCTGTACGAATATACCCGTGTTGAGTGATGTACTTCTCCAGGAGATAGATGGATTGAACTGCGTACAGCCGATTGATGATACTTATATCAACTAATTCGCAACGGCCCACTCTTAGTACCGAAATCACCAATACTCCGCCGGACCCTCTGTATATTTGTAAGCCTACAGCCTTGTTACCGCCCAGCCACTCTTCCGCTCTGGTTTTCCTCACTCAACTTGTTTTGAAGTGTTGGATACTACCGACTTGTCAATATACAACCAACCCATTTTCAACAGCGTGCGTATAGGCCCAATCTTTCTGAAGGTATGTTTCGTTTGCTCCTGCTGTTTTATCGACTGTGGTCTATGTTAGGATGAAGATCTTGTCTAAGAACTAGGATATGTGAAGTCTGCTGTGATAGTGCGCACGGGTCCACATAATCAGTAGCTAGCCGGCCAACCAGCTCGCGATAAGGCTGTGTAATAGCTGTCATGGTGTCTCTATTTGTTCCATTCATATTGGGCGTAATATTGGTGTTCTTCGTGAGGGATAAAGGGATAGAGGATCGTGTTGCTGTTTGCTGAATATGTAATTATCATTAGGGAAGGCACACAAGTTCCCTATGATTCTGCCTGTTCGCTGCCTGTTCCAACAAAACACCGATTTGATTGTATCCGGAGTCTCCAAACCACGGATGTATTGGCCAGAGCTGTTTGCTACAGACCTATATACATCGCCTGTGAACAAATGATGGTTACATGCAACGTTTCCACTTATCAGCTTCTCTATATACAATAAACACAACGGAATGAATCAATTCACAAGGCAGTATCCAGAACAGGGATGATTATACTCAGCTCGATCATCCAAAAAGAACCACCCAAGAGTAAATTACATCGCTCGGTCTTCATTATCTCAGTCTGTCAGTGAAAATCTTGCACACAGCAACGAATATATACGGACTATATCAAAAGAGATTGTTCATCGATTATGTTTGCGCCCTTTGCTATTGAATTTCTCCCAGGGCATTCTCGCGCTATCGATTCAGCCTCCTATTTCATTAGGAAGTTACCAACAGTGGCTGTTGTAACAGCATGGTCGTGTCCCCACTTCCCAGTAATACCTGTTTGCAATAATTTTACTGACCATTCGGAAAGTGTCTGAGTTTAATCAACCTGTTGGTCCAGTAGTCTTTATATGTCTCTGAGTAAATCGTACATAGCAATACAGTAAATAGAGCACTAATACTGCTGAGTTGTGTCAAGTGCACTTCACTGGTCATTGGTTCTTGTGTGACTTGTTGATACCACACACACGTAGGTGGATGCTGCACTGAAGTGTGAATCATCACCGGTTGCCCATTTTGACATGGGTAGAGTTACTGAGTGAAGCAATAAAGTACCTTGCCCAAGGATTATAGTGGGACTCGAACCCATAATCTACGGATCACAAGAAATGAGCCCTTCCGATAGGCAGCCACGATCCCCTAAATAAGCTGTACAATTATGCAACAGTTCATACCAAAATGGACCGTTCATCAATTTTTTGTGCGTCCCTAGTTTCTAAATTCCGCCCCACACATCTTTGAACTACGGTATCGATTTATAACAACAACATCCATCTTAACTGGAATGATTTCGTCAGAGACAGTTGGTTATTTGGAAGCTGCCTCAAATCCTTCACAATTGGCTACTAGAAATCGTTATTCTGTTTTACGATATTACGTAACATTGACTTAGAAGAGAATCTAAGTTGTTCCTACTGGTAAATTGTCAGGTACTGTCCTACGTGTTTGACGTGGTATCTCAGTAACATAAACCGAAATATGAAGGAATTAAACATAATTTGCTACACGGCGGACCTGTTCGATATTGAACTGGTGGAAGTGTCTGGTGATGGTTGCTACCAACTGTTACTCGCTATCGATCTGAGTCGGTATTCATCGGAGTAACAGGAGCAGTGTTTCTCTTCGCATCAAACATGTGCATTGAGGTCAGAAGAAGAATTTGATTTCTCACTCTGACCAACCTTACAACCGCAATGGGCGACAAACGCACATGATAAAATGTATTATATAATATAACACAGTTCAACATAATATTTATTATAATCCGTTAATTTTGCTCCACCAGACTGCCAGATGACCCTTACCCTTATACTGTTTCTCCAACGGTAATGCTAATGAATCAAAATAGCAGACGCTATTGTATTCTGTTTCCGAAATCGGCCCACATGAAGTAACTAATACGGTACTGCTCAAACTGCAAGTGTTGCTGTCTCTAGTTTGCTGTGGGAAAATTTAGTTATAACAATGTAATATGATCAGTTAATCTTCACTAAAAACATTTCAACCAAATTTGATCATTAGGATTATCCTTCCCCATGCATGATCTGACAGTCATGTAAGATGTCGGTACTGACTACATTGTTATCGTTTGATATTTACACATCAGGCCAATTTATGTATAGAGATGTTGCATCGAAGATAGGAGGCAATACATGATGACATTACAGCATATATGGGCAATTTTATGCACATTAACTTCAAATATAAGGTAATACGCGCTCTATTCAAATCGGTGAGTCATCATCTCTATTTTATTCCCTGTACTTGTACTTTATGTGAAATATAGCTGACATGGAATACTGTTTTCTCACTGAGTAAACCCATTTACGGAAGCACACTCAATTCCATTCTCGCCGAAACTCTGCTTGTATTGACTGATGAGATTATATGAGATCGGTCTGATTATACCATGTTCCCTTGTAGCGCGGGTTTCCTGTTTCTTAGTCTCAGTTAGTAATTAATAAACATACCTCGCGAATTTAACGGGGGCAATCAGTACAAAGCCTGTTAAACATGAGACTGTGTAAACTCTCATGCTCGTCATGGAACCCTAGTTTGCCTCCTCGAGAAATCAGGCACAAGACATTTAGAAAGCATTCTGGAGTTCTGGCCGACCGTAAATTAGATCAGAGTACTTGTCAGCTCGAAAATACTGAGCATTCGGCTCGCTAGTAAGATATCAGGAGCATCCACGCGTCGATTAAACGTGCTTTGTTACGGAAGCAACCAGAAGACAAGAAGTCGCTCATTCCCAATTCCGGTGAATTTGGATGCCAGGGGCACAAGCCGGGAAGGTCATTGAGACTAGGTTGTCAGGACAAAATAAGGACAATTTTCCTGCATAGTGTAATTTCCCTGTTGGATATTTCTATCATGCGCATATTATGCTGGTGGTATTGTAATGCGTCTCTCGTATTCAGTTTGAATTTCGCCGTAAGCATTCCTAGCTCCGCTCCTATTTTCTAACTTCAACATGTTAGGCTGGTCAAACTGACCATTAATAAGCCTGTAAGCCATTGACTTATAGATGAACAATGCTCCGATTGATTAAGAACACTCCTTCGTATCATTCTAATTTTCATTCAAAAGAGATACGCAGTTGGTACCATCGCCTACTATAGTCTCGGAAAGGGGAGTCAGTAATATATTACGTACCAGAGGAGAAATCTCCCACAATCCTAATGAGTGGGATGTACAACATCAGGCTCATCAGGCTCATATTAATCGCGGAGACTTGTCATTCATAGGTCTGTGAAACCCCTCAAAGCAAGTTTGTGATACACACTAAAACCACTCTGATATGTTTTCCGGAGAAAAGCCTACGGATCTACATGTTTCCTTTTGTTCTGGGGAATTACAATTGTAGCTTGGAGAACAACTTTCAGACAGCAAACCGTTTCATCTGTATAGTTCCGGATGTTCAGTTACACTCTATATGAGTACTAGATAACCTTTCCGGGTATCCTCACCTAACCTACCCAGCCCGTGACTGATGTTTCGGTCGCTGGGGCGTCATCGAAGATACAGCCACTACACTCCTCCACACGGATCTGTCCCCCACCCTCCTCTAGGATTTTGCAAAGGTCAAGCAAGTCCGTTCTTAATGTTGTCATCCCATCTCTCTCGCTGTCTCCCACGTCTGCGAGAGCCCTCCCCAGTTTTTTGGAGTATGGTCTTTGCAAGGCCTGTTGACCATGAAACATGGCCATACCACTTCAGCTTCCGTTTCGTGGCGTTGGTGAGGAGATCATCATGGTGTCAAATTGCCCGTCGGATCCTCCCGCGAACCTCTTCGTTCGACACGTGCTCCCCGGGGCATCAATTTCAGCTCTGCTGTGAGGCTCGGATTTGGATACAATCGTGATTTTATATAATTGCATTGCACGACAACAGTTACAGAAGCGTTGTTTCGTCTTGGGTGAACATACGTATTACGTAATTTGTTAATTTCGCTCCACCAGATGGGTCTTTCCCTGTGTACGAATGCTCCAGCGACAATTACTATCGGATATAAATAATTACGAAAAGAACTGTTTGGACTCTTAGTAGAGGCGGGATGGTTCAGCTTGATCAGTTACGACGAGGTGATATCATTAGTTAACGTGCACGAGGTGTAACCGTTTTCAGATGACCCCCCACCCACACATTTTATGACTGAATATTCGGCGATCCAGTTTGATTACCTCTAGTCATCGCGCTCTGTGGATTTGGCATGATGTTACTGTGGTCCTTAATAACGATGGCATGAACACCACAGATGAGTACGATGCCTATCGACACACATAAGTTTCTACATATTGATAGCCACCATCTCAATGAATCACATTAAAGGGGCGATTACTTTTCCTGCAGGCTTTCAAATTTACTACACATATGATTGATTATTGAAGAAGACTACCAGCTAGCCACGAATGTCACGTTAAAGCTGTTATTGTCTACCCATCCAGCGACATCCCCACCAGTTTATCATCAATTGACTTTTCTTGCCCGCGTAGTAGTTGTTCGTTCTACTGAATAGTTCATCATCTCACACACTGATCTACTCCACATGGAGGCGAACTAGCTCAGATGGTACAGCTGCGGACAAAAGATGAAAAAATACGAGCTTGAATTACAGCAAGGCTGGTGAGGCTTTCCCGCAGTGCTGATCTAAACGCATGTCTCTCAATAGCCACACAATTCCCGCGTGCAAAATAGAGAACATGTTAGGTGACAAAGAGAAGTGTGCGCCGCCCGTGGCAGCAACCATTGGGACACACCGTTTCGGTGCGTCAGGAGAGAACAAAACGGGATGAGCACTATAGGTGAGGGATTTACAAATCACTTTGATCAGGGGGTGACATTTGTGGAGCGCTTCGGGAATGTAAGCCGCGATAAAAGGCTGTATAAGAACCATATATTATATTATCATATAATAAAAGCTAGACAGCCACGAATAAATAATGATCCACTCTACTCTTCCTTCATTTTGCCTGATCAAGTTTTTAAAATATATCCATCCGTTTGATGTTGGATTTCACATCGGTGTAATTCCAACACACAACAATACACATCTCATACGGTATATATATGCTTCCATATCAACATATACTTTTCATTCATTACAGTACTCAATGCTCAATTGTTTCGACTCTTATGAAGGCGTTGCACAGTGGTAATTCCATAATAAAAACTACTTCATTTTCCCCCAATAAGTGGTAGATCACTACTTTCGACTGCTATTTTGTGAATATCTCAAATATACCCAGTTACCAAACAAATTCACACTGTTTACCTCGTGACAAAGATGAATTCACCAAGCTGGGTTACTCAATGTAGGGTAAAATTTATTGAATTATTCCATTATTATTCAACCATCGCTATTTAATATATTTTCTAGTCTGACCTCGTTCTTCAATTCTCCACCGCTGCCGATTTTTTTCGGTTCAGTTTCCCGATGTTGTCTGAATAATTGTGTACACTGAGCTATGGACACTGAAAATCGGAATTAATTCTTCATCAATTTACCCCGTCTATCAATATCGAATTCCCCTCGTGTGTCTCTGCGATGAATTCTTTGAGCTTGGATTCCGATTTCTGACTATTTCTTCGAGTTGTCGACAGTTTCCTTTAAGGCAGTGAAAATGCCAAGGTCACAATTTCGTTCTTCCATGAATGATTACGTTGGCGGCTGAGATTGTCAATTGCGGATTTAGAATCGTTCCCTGTTATGAGATCTTTGTGAGAGTTCTGGATGCTAACAATGGGGTAGATATATCTTTACGCCAGGAGGTTCCTGTTTCTACAATATACGGTACTCATCAGCGATTCTCATTAGTGTCCAGTATTATTTTTCTTACTAAAAGTTTAAAACTCGAACTCTATGTCTTAGTTCAAAATCTCCATTTGAAGCCTTGAAGAATGATAAATTTATATTCTCATACTCGTTGCCGGCTGACCATATGGCTATTTGCTGAGCCACTCTGGTGATACAGTATATATTGTGTTGATTACATGTATCATGCACAAACTGGGGATTCCCATTCGCACTGTAAGAACTGGCAGTCGGAATAAGGAGGCAGTCTGAGTGCCTATTGCTGACATCACTGTCCCTGGAACGGATGTTCAAGCTAGTAGTATCAGTACCGGTAGCTACATCGGAGCTAAACTCCGACTGAGAGAAATCAAACGATAGAATCTACACCTGGAACGCTCTCAACATAAGCAAGTATCTCATACGAAATATAGGTTTGTTGACCACGACATTTTGTCACTAGTCGAATATTGACAGGTAGAACTATGTCCCTCACCAGCCAAGAAATTCATTCCATAACCGAGGACGCTAAACTGAAGCGTGGAAACAACTATATCCAGATACTTCACCAGCGAGGTGCCCAGAATATATTCTAATGTAGGATTAGCAGGACGAATTTCTGAATGCTCCTCTTATGTATTGTGCCCAATATCCCGAGGAGGTAATCCGGGTCTATGACGAGCCAGAGGGTCAGTTTAGTCTCACGGTCCTCCCAGTAACAGTAACTCCGTGAGGTAGGTTCAATTACTGTGATCTAACGAGACAAGATGCCATTATCATATATATTGCTAGAAAGGTGATTCGCGAAAGATACCAAGGAAAATCCTCATTCTACGCCACATTGATTCAATTTATGAGGAAGTATTATTGTGATTAGGATGTTCAAAGGAAGCAGAATAAAAACAATAACATCATGTTATCATTCCCAAAATCCCAAGTTACTGATTTGCATGTGGAAGGTCTAAGCAGCACGAACACCGAATTAGTATAGAGGATCATAATAGACACCGAAAACCTTGTAAACCGAATAAATATTGAATACAATGGAGCATAGGCCTCATTCTTGGTATGTAGGCTGTACATATTTAGTACATAATCCAGAATAATTTTCAGTCTGGTCAAAGGTCACATCAGGTGAACAGGTCAAAGTCTGAAAAACTTGTGAACATAATAGGCCTAACTATTGAAAGCAGATGGGTATATACAGGCTTCGTGCTTGGTATGTATAGGTTAGGCATATGTGGTACATATCCACAATTCATATTTGGTCAGGTCAAAGTATCAATACCTTACAAATCCAATTGACAGTTCACCACAGTGGTGGAGGAGGTTCGTACCTTCTTGATCAAGTGGGAGAGGTGAACCTAAAACTAATCTATGCATCATTTGTCCCCTTGCACAATGGCTCAATATTGGACCCATGTTACCCAGACTAGCCTAATACTCCATTCATAGGCTGGGGTTGCCATGTGATCCACTGACTTGTCTTCACTGGGGAAGAGAGGATACACTTGATGCAGAGTGTAGTGTTGATAATATTTTGATCAATTGGTTACTGTTGTAAACAGAAAACAAGATCCTTGCCCACTGCACAATGCTGTTCACCCCTCATCCTATGAAAAATCAAGAACATCTTCTAGCAGCGACCATTATGATTGAACAATCAATCAATCAATCGACTCAATATCCTGAAAATGACATATGATTAATCCTTGCTGTCAACTACAAATATACAAAAACGCTGTTGCAGACATCACACATGTTACGACGTATGACTATACAACAACACTTAGCAAAGATGAGGCTAGGAATCACAACCCATCACGGTGGTCTTGTTCTCTCCTTTGTCGAGATTATCTACGTGGACGTGGGTGACTTCTACTTAATGTAGCTACCAAGTTAAGCGCTTAGCACAAGACTCTCGACAAAAACGATGGGCCAAGATTGTTTGGGTTGGCGTCTGTGCGTGGATACTTCAGAATCCACATCAAGATTTAGGGTTATTATAGGTACTACCACGGGGGCAACCCAGCAAACACAACACTTTATCATAACCCTTTTAAAAGAGCTGCTGGAAATGTTTCATTAACGTTAAATGTGATGTAATGGAGATGTCATAAAAACGTTATTTCAAAACCGTTTACGTCATAACATTATTATAGCATTGATAAAACATTTTTGATTTATTGCAAATATGTTATAAATACTATATTGTTGTTATAACGAAAACATGTTTTGAAATGACGTTTTATGACATTTCTATTACACCACATCTAACGTTTTTAAAACATTGGACGAAACATTTACATAACGTTACAAACACGTTTTTGTTTACTGGGAATGCTATATTCTGTGTACCTGATGCAGGATTTGCAACAATGCGCCAACGCAATAGGCGCATTTGAACGAGATGCAAAATAGTTATTTCTAGCCAGATGGGCGTAAATACAAAGTATGTAGACCTATAATATATGTCACTTGAAAATAATAAGATCACATCGCTTGTTTATATACTTGTATATTCGGATATTGATTTCTGGGAGACTTACTGACCATCTTCTCAACATTATTTCCCTGTCATCAAGTACAGGGTAACTTTAAAAAACGTTTCTCCTGATATAATAGGTTACGTGTGATCCTCCCACGCGTGAAGTTAACTAGACCTGTTGCACAACACTGCCTTCAGCGAGGCGGTAAGACGCGGTTGGGCTACTGATCCAATGAAATACTCTTCTTTTAACAGCTCTGTTATTCTTCGATTATTTATAATCATCGGATGTTCCTTGGAAGAAAACTCACTGAAAAACATCATCCACCGCACACGAGGCCAGAGAGACTATAAACCCCGCTCATTCTGTGGCTTTTATGACGCATTACCCCATCAGCTAAATTGACGATCTGATTTTATTCCGCTCGGCATTTCGTCTTGGCGTTGAGACTCATAATCGTTTGGACTGCCTTTCCAATCTCGAAAATATTCATAATCCAATAAATTTCCCCTTGGGCTAAACTGAAAACCAACAGCGACCATTGACCCACACCAGAGCAGTTAGCAATAAGACGAGAAGCTAAGCTGCTGGAGAACTCTGTTATTCAATTTATTAGGAAATGCTGGTACGCATTTTGCACTGAATTCCCGCAGGCATATTTGATTGGCATTGAAACTCAATAATACTTCTCCAAGGCTTCATCGTACATATGAAAATGGGATATTTTAATATATTATTATATGAAAAGAAGCATGCGGACATGTTTGTTTGTACAGCAAATATCACTCTAATCAATGAACGGTATAAAACATCATTTGTCTTGGGCCTAGGATGTTTTCTTGTGTGTGTTACGTGGTATCTAAAATACAATTATACCCTCTGAAACTTTGCTGAACTTGTGATGGTGATATCTTTGCGACGAATTCTCCAACTACGGGCTAAAGGCCATCTGCTGACTTATACTCATGGAAAATTGTTTAAAAGCTTTACACGAAGGACAAACTAGCTCAATAACGATACATTGTGAGATGTGTTGTTTCGCAGTCATCTCTTACCGTCTGCGTAATAACTATTAGGAACGTTTTTCAGCCAGTGCCGCATACGAGGAAGTGGTATTTCGTACAACTACCCCGCCCAACCCCCTCCCAACCCAGAATACCATACCATTCTCATACAAACTTGTCACTGTCGGGTGGAAATTTTGCAGCTATTCTTGCCCGAATACTGTGACAACAGGCTTCTGAAAGACCATAACTTTATAATTAAATAAAAGCCTTTATTTGTCATTACCATTCATGACGGCGATCGTCTCTCGGGTTTCGTAATATATTAATAAAATACTCCGTCATTTGGCCAGACGTTAAGATTTCGATTATCTCCAGAGATTGAACGTTACATTGGAGGATTGGAACACATGAATGTCTCATCATACTTCCATCATATACCTCGGAATGTGCCCTTGTCCATTCCTATGGGTTATGTCACAGAGACCCCCTCTTTATCTTCCATCCATCGTCAATAATTATTGCGTCGATGTGCGCGAAACCGTCTCTGCCAGGCGTGTCACTCCACATTAATTGGAATGTTATCGAGTTTATACGAGCCTGAGGCTGCACCCAAGCGTGTTAAGCGAGTAGGGTTATTCCACATTTATCGGAATGATACCTATTTTCAACAGGGCTTTGTTAAAAAAAGAATCCCACATTCATCGGGATGTTATTGAGTTCCCACAAGATCATGCCTGGCGTGTTACTCACAATTCAATCATTTATTACAAAAACGAAGGAACACACAAATATACCTTTCATACAATAAGGCTTATAATCTACATCTGATGTCAAACGCTCACGGTCGTTCTGCCGTTCGTGTGCGTTTATAACGAACACAGAACACATTGTTTCACTATGGCTTTCAAGCCTCACAAAGCAATTTCAACCTGGCGCACACAGCGAGCTGTGAACACGAAATTGGAATACATTGTTTCA
>JAUOBX010147471.1:0-12356 GCA_032360705.1 Eupentacta quinquesemita
AATTTGTCGAGCCCCCTTTGGGGGGTCATACAACCTAAATTTAGAGCTAATTCAGACCTTCGGCCCATCGTCTATTGGGAGCTATGTGCTCCATATATACAGATACAGATAATGGGTAACCAGTTGGAACAACCGGTGTAGATAATGTATCGTGCATTGTCAACCTCGTGGTATTTATATGTTTTGCTTTGCATTGTACTGTAGCCAATGTGTACACCATTCGACATCAATTGTCATTTCTGTAGGGTAAACAGAATGAATGGGGTAAATTGCTATTGCCAGACAACTCCTTAATGCTTTCGAGGCCTATTAGGTCTCGGCAGTATTTTATGGCTGTTCTTTACCCTGTCATGCCCAGTCACTGGATGATTATGACGAACAACAAACTACACAAGGCTATGATAGAGAAGGAAAAATACTGATTGGCTGATAGCCTAAGGTCGATCATGCCGCACACAATAAGTGTTTTAGTGCAACCACAGCGCACTAAGAACATCAGTTTATGGGAAAACTCCTAAATATCTCTTTTGTTGATCATGTAATACATTAAGCATCACAGCACACCCACACATCATTTGAACCACAAAATTTTGAAATTTACACAAAGTTAATCTCAATGACAGACCGTTGCTATTGTCAGATTGTCAGTTATTCAGCTCAACTCTACTACCATGCCAGCCATCGTTCTATCCTAATAGTAGATGAATAAGAAAATCACACCATCAATTCCTGAATCCTGTTGTTTTCTCCCCCAAATTCATACCTCTTTTGACTTATTTTTCAGGTCCTGCTTCAAGAGATATAGAGACTCTGAAGACCATGATCAACAATGGCATGAACATTGCCAGAATGAACTTCTCCCATGGGGACCACGAGGTTTGTCATTGCCAGTTTCAAGATTTGCATACAGTAACTAGACGTGTATTTGCTGCGCAATCATCGTCTCCTATTCATTAGGGATTAAAGGGTATGACATTGCTGGGGAATATGCTACTTAGATCAAAGTCTCCCTGCACATTGCGAAGTGAAATGTCCTGTTAATTGATCAAGACCAACTGTTGTCCACATCCACCAAGTTCTGTTCAAATCTAGCAAGGTTAGAAAAATCACGAACATTACGTACATTTGACCTCCTGTGACCTTGAAATGACTTTGATTATGCTCAGAACAAATTACAGTCTGCTTACAACAAGTTTCCAACAGAGCAAGGAAAATTGCTCAAAATCACACAGATTTGACCTTTGAAGACCTTGTTCATTTGACAACCATGTTTTGGGGACCAACTGTAGTCCAAATCCACCAAGTTTAGTGTAACACGGACTAACTTGATAATTTGGCTTCCGATCTGCAAAATAGAGGGCATCAATCATGCTGCAACCTCCATTTTCGACCATATCTCAGATTTTACTGGGGTGGACATGTGTACCATGAATCAATCAGACAAACCCATTAAAATTGATTGAGCTAATACCTAGCATTTTCGGCAGTGGTAGGTAGTAATATTGATTGTGTTTGGCACAGAGACAGCTTGTATTTCTTCATGTTTTGGATGATGCTATATACTGACTGCAGATGGCAGCAGCATATGGGTGCATGGCTCAAAGCTGTAACTCAAACCTTCAGCAGCACTGAAGCATGGCTATCATTAATTAACTTCATTGATTGACACCCTACAGTTTGAGTGCATGCAGACTATGCCACTTACCTACAGTATGAAGAGATTCAATTACGCATGTTAGTTACCTCACTTAGTTTGACACTTGCAGTTGGGGCAATCACCAGCATCGGAAATATCGTAAAGTTTCTTATTGATGCCCATGCTTCAATTGTCGCCCACCCCCACGTTTTGTCAGGGATACAACATTTAAGAAAAACTCCTAATAACGCCCGCTCTCAATTTTTCACTCACCTATTCACAATAGCCTACTTAGCTGAGCTAATTGATGCACAAACATATTTTCTATGTCAATTTTTTTTCTCGATTTGTAACATAATGGGTGTTCCAATTGACACCCAGGGCGTCAATTAGAAGCTTTACGGTAGTTAGCTGACACTTTCCAACAAATTTCCAACACTATTTCAGGGAACCCCCCTTTGCTACAGTACAGGTAATTGGATTGTGTACTGACTGACTATAATATGCACTTGCATAGGTGTGTGGCACTCCTGATTATCAGGGGAGTATTTTACGATAGACCACCAGTTATTCGTGCAGTTCTACACATCACGATCATGGAGCACATACTACTCAAATCCACTCTGGAGTAATATAAACACTAATGTCCTTGCCCTTAGACCGTAATCGTAACTACATACCCATTTAATTAGTATCCGTATCCCCGGACATTAAAGGGACATCTAGCGGACAATGAGTCCTGTGGATACGTGTGATGCTTACTGTTGAGACAGTGGGAGGGTGCCTGAGGTTGATTAACATAAATAACAGCATCCTCGCCTCGTGACAGTCTCCTATGTAGCTTACCATAGTTCCATTGAGAGGTAGTTGTTTAACTATAATCAAATGGATTGCAAGTTATTCCATTGAATGTGGTTGTGCCCACTGACCTAATTCAACCAGCGTCTGCCCTCTTAGGTTCAAGTATAGTACTCAGATGCTAAGCCATCTGCAAAATCGAAGGCCAATGAAGGCCTCAAATCTTATGGTGAAAACCATGAGGAGTGGTAGTGCTGTCTTTTCCAGTGCATTAAAGGAGTGCTGCTCTAGCTGGTATGTATTCAGTAATTGATCACCTTACCATCTGCACTATCCAATGCCATCCTGGAATCCATCCGGGACACTATTACTGGACTGGGGTTCAAAACACTGCAGGTCAGGCAGGTCTCACTTTGCTTGGACTTATATTATTTTAGATGAAGATTATTGGTTGTCCCATTGGGCTACCAAGGGAACAATTTTGGTAGTCCCCACAAGTTCGTGGTTGTCTTGGACGATCAGACGACTGTAAAAATTGAGCCCTGCCAATGGGAGTGCTAACAAACTGCTCTGAACCTTGCATACATCAAATCAGAATAGTGTATTCCATAACCCCCACATCCCAAAGTTCCAAACTACTGGCATCTTTGTGTAATCTTTGTGTAAGTAGAAAGTTCAAGTGTATTTTCCTTTGTGAAGTCCACGATTACTTGTATCACATCTTCCTCGAAATGATGTGAATTTTCACCCATACCAGGATCACCTTTCTGGTGTGACCAAGTTTAAAAAGAGCTAATTTCGACTGAATTTTCCTTCTGCTGGTAGCTGGTCTTTGTCTTCCCCCTATGACATCATAAAACATCACATGATAATAGATTTAACCTTGTTTCCACTGTCTTATAGACTAAAAATAATTGGGGGGGTTGAATCTTCTTATTATACTAGGAAGGAATCATCATTTTTGAAGCCATGTTCAGCACTTCCATTGGCCTTTGACTGTACGCTTTATTCCAATAATTTCTTGGAATAATCTTGTCTGTACGTTATGATCCTTTCAGTGTGATACTCAAACTCTTCACCTCAAAGTATATTATTGATGCAGTAGACCTTTAATTATTCACCTCACTATCTCCTTCTCTCTTTCCTCCAGTATCACACCCAGACTATAAAGAATGTCCGAGACGCAGACAACAGCTTCGACAAATCCAGGTGTATCGGCGTCGCCCTGGATACCAAGGGGCCAGAGATTAGGACTGGACTCCTGAAAGGGGTGAGGAAAAACAATAGATAGATGGATACTTCATTATTCCAGCAAGGGAAAGTACATGCTTGTAGATAATGGGGATAAACGTGATAAGAATTAATGATAAGATGGTGAGAATACATTTGATGGACAGTTATGGTGACGAATTAAACGAAAATAATACAAAAATCCCGGAGAGATCTACAAGCCGTGTTGCCACAAGAGCAGCACCACCAAACCCATTGCTGCGTCTGATAAAGTGCACATATCCGAATAAAGACTGTTCAAGGGTTCCACAACATTACCCCAGCTCATTGAAACGGGTACGCACTCTGAAAATCACAGAGAGTATGTGTGTATGCAGTGTATATATATATCAGCGCCGGTTGTACTCAGGTTCCTCACAGGTTCCTAATTTACTGCTAGGGTGACTGGAGGAGGGCTTCAGAGTAAACGTTCGAGCCGTGACTTGAACCCACGACCTTCAGCATGTGAGGCAAGTGGTGTAACCACCCACACCACGACACACCACAAGTAACGAAAGAGTTCATTGCCTGCTATCAGTCTTCAATGAATGAATGACCTTCCCTTCTTACAGTTGATCGGGTGGTGCCTCCACATATCAGGTAATAATTCGTCCTAGAACAAGAGATCAGGACTGGAATCCTGAGAGTGATGAGGAAGAGTTCATTGCCTTCCATCAGTCTAGAATGTCCTTCCCCTTTTACACTTGATTAGGTGCTGCTACATATACGGGATAAATTCCACCCTGGAGCCATCTGTGAAGCTGCATTTTTATGCACGCGGGCGGGTGGGTAAAGTCGCTCATCATTATCAGGCCGCTTTCCGAATTGGTCAAGTAGCAATGTCTTCTGCGTGCCCGCGAGGTGTTGCATCATCAATTCAAGGGGATTTTCCTGTTGTTCATAAACAAACTTGTAGTAGGCCTATGGCAATACGCATACAATCCTGTTCAATGTAGTGCAGAATTGGGGCAAATTGTTCCCTTGTAGTACAGAAATAGCAGTGGAAATTTTCCCTGTCCTGTAGAAGCTCTGCAATGGGATTGTGGTAGGCGCCTTGCACTCTTCTCCTGCGGTTTATAGGGTGCACCCACCACCGATGCTTCCTTTTTGCTCGGTGATTACACGGTCGTCGTTTGAGCAAGGCAATTAGCAGGATTTCTTTGTCAAGTAAATAAATATGACGTGAAGTAGAGAGGATGACCATTTCCCGGCATGTTGCGAATTTATTTGGGTAGAAATGATGACGTATGGCACGGTACAGACTGTGCGCAGGGCGGTTCACCTGCGTCTGCATGCATGGAAACGGGTTGTCCGCGTGCAAGCCCGCCTACCCGCGTGCATGGAAACAGCTTTACATATTCCTGGCAGCCCAACGGTTGGGTTGATTTGGCTTCGGAACCTCAATAAGGTTAACCAATACAGGGAGAGTAAAATGGCTGATTAATTCATTGTTGCTGTTTTTATTCCAGGGTGGTTCAGCTGAGGTTGAGCTTGTGTCTGGCGGCAGTATTCGTGTAACCCTGGATGACCAGTACAAGGAGAGTGGGACGGCTGAGCAGATCTATGCTGACTATAAGAACATGACCAAGGTTCTGGAGGAGGGGAGCACCATTTTCCTGGATGACGGACTCATTGCTCTGGAGGTGGTAACCATAGGTGTGTTAAACCTTCGTTGTCACAGCCCTCTCTTTTAAGTGTGGTGGTGCGTGTGCCAGGTCTGAAGTCGAGTCCTGCCAATTCCAGTCTAAGACAAAGAGATTCCAGCAAGCAAGTGCATCCGAGTCAAGACAGAGTCCTTGTTTTTGAGTGAAAGTCCCTGGGACCTTCCCAGAACTCGGCCTTTCTGCAGGAATGTATGGCATTATGTTCGGAACAGCAGGTTATTGATCAAACTAATGTTGTAAAATCCCAGTCAAAGCAGCATGTATGACAATGTATCACCTTTTGAATAATTGAATTATTATAAAATGAAGTTTTGATGAGCTGATCAAGGTTTCTCGAGGTAGTAACAATAGTTATAGTGATACAGAAGTGCCCAAACCTAACAAAATAACTTGAACTCATGAGCACGAAGTGGCAGAAATTATTTGGAATGAGATGGAACTACCATTGTGTAAGCAGAATTAGGACGCATACCAATGCGGCGAGAATGCTGCATACACTGGTACTGTACACTCCTGCCTCGATAACATCTGAGCACTAGTCGAAAAGAGAAGGCATCCATGATCAACACGGTCAGGGTTCCTCGATGAACGTTCAGTGGCTTCCCGAACCTGTAACAACCAAATCAAATCAATTCTTACAAGGCATTCAACCACTAGTCTATCATAATATTATTATTTAATTCCTACTTCAGGTGCTAACTATCTTGATTGTAAGATTGTCAACGGTGGGAAGCTTGGCAGTCGTAAGGGGGTAAATCTGCCTGATGCTGAAGTGGATCTGCCCGCTCTATCGGTGAAAGACAAAAAGGACCTCCACTTTGGTGTCCAACAAGGGGTAAGCTAAAATCGAAGTATAATCAGGAATGACTAAAATACTGCTACCAAAACCTAATTGTGTCTTGGAAAACGATGTGGAGTCATTTCATCCCGACATAATGATGGGCAGAAGAGGAAATTATGGATAAACAACATTTCCAAGTGGATGGTCTTCGGTCTGCCTACCGCCCTGAGAGGCCGGGGACAGAAGGAAGCAAAGGGAGAGTTTTGCCAGGTGATCTGATATGATCTTATCTGAACGGTGCACGTGTGGATCAGACTTGAACGAATGTGGGCTTGGAAATGAGTCGAGTAATTTTACCCCCAACATAACAGGAGCCATTATTGGGGAACTTATAAAGCACGGAAATGAAAAGATACTCATCTGCGCTGTACAAACACCTACAGAATGAACAGTCTTAACACTGGATATGACCTCAGATAGGTCCTCAATACTGCACGTTTCTGGCAGAAGAGAATTCAAGATAGAGGGTCCACAATACCCGGAACGATTTTTGCCCATCTCCGTCCTACACCTGGGGAATGAAGCAAGTTTGCAGAAGTGGACATGTTGTTCATATTCAATCAAATGTGGGTGTGAAAATAGGCTGAGTAATTTCATAAACAATTCAATTCCCCAGAAGTGTCTAAGTGTTTGGGTTGTCATTACAACATGGTAATATCTGTGAAGAGCATTGGGCACTTCAGTGGACACTCCTCATGTATGTGGTGCTGCAATTGTTGTTAATATAATCAGAAAGTATTCAGCGCTGATAGCAAATACCAGAGACTTCTGTGATTGAAAACTAACCTACCAGTACAACCAGTTCTCATATTACTATCAACAATCCATCCGCTGGTCTAATGTTTGACTATAAGTCTGTGATAATCAATCTGCTTCAGTGATCCAAAGTGAGAAAGTACAATAGGCATTAATTGGAATATTTCCTTACTTCCGTTCAACATCTTCCACATGTGACTGTGAACTTATCTTCTATAGAAAGTTTATCACAACCTGTACAACCAGTGATCATATTACTATCAACGATCAATGATTGAACACAGAAAACTGCTTTGCCAAAATTTAACACAGTTGAAATAAATGATGCAAGTTTACCTAAATTTGGGCATCCTATTTTACTATATTCCTACATTCCCTTTGTGCGGTGAGTGACCAGTTTCCTGGCAATTCATGAAAATGTATAACTGTCCCTTCTAACAAGGCTAGTGAAACTCGTTTGCGGGCGACCGTAAAGGGAGAATTACTAGCCCGGCTGGCGAGTGAACAAAAATGTTTAGGGGAAGCCCTGAATTGGGTATACCTTACTCCTGTTCTGTATGCCACATGTGTCTTTATGTTGCACAGCTTTGTCTGTGAATTTATCCTTTGTTGGAAGTTGATCTCGATCAGTACAACCAGTGTTCATGTTAGTGTCAGCAATCTGCTGGTCTGTTGTTCTATTATTGTGTGATATTCATTCTGCCTCAGTGAACCACAGTGGGTTTGTGCAATGGGCAGTATTCCCCGCTCCTGTCTCGCACTATTACATACATACATATAAATATTTGTATTGGGCTGCTTCATGAAGATCACAGTGCAGTAACAAATGACAGAATCATAGATATAAAAATGATTTGAGGTGCTTCATGAAACTTTGCAAGGTAGGTGTTCTACGTATGCAACAGTGTTTCCACCCCCAATTTCCCGAGATACAGGGAAACTCTGTGCTATTCAGGAAATCGGGGGAATGGGCAAATTTCTGACACCTAATATAAAGTTCCGAAGCTCTGGTTATGCCACATATGTTTCTGTTTCGCTCAGTTCTGTGAATTCAAAGGGTTTCACAGAGCACACCAGGGTTTCATACTGAAGATTTAGTAAATACTACTAATATGCATGTTTGTTTGTTTGATTGATTTTCCCTTTCGGGAACTCTGCAGCATTCCTATGGGGATAGTCCTGCCAAGCTGCCGAGGCAACTCAGTGCAAACTAACACACGAGTTAACGTCCATGATTGAGGGATGACAGAAACTTTACTGTACCCTCAAAAACCTGACAACAACTTGACTGTACTGAGCGGCAGTGTTCACGCTAGGATTATAAATTCCCCCCCTCCAACATTTCTTGTGGGGATTTTCAAACTTTGCGGGGGAATTTTGACAATTTGAGAGTGTTTGGAGATTGCGTACGAACTGGAATTGTACATGAGTTGGAACTTTTCATATAAAATGATGTTGTACTAGTCTTATGCATTAGCAAATGACAGGCGGGGGGAAATAACCCCCAACATTTCCCCCAATGCGGGATCGGCAGGAGAGGTCCGGGAAACCCGTGATCGCGCTGCTTAGCGTGAACACTGCTGAGCGAGTCTAGAACCCATGACCTTATCTATTACTAATCTCAATCACAACCACTATATTAGGCACTTTGCGTGTGTATCTGTGTTGCTCAGCTTTCACAGGAAACTCTCCTTCACAGTAGGTTCCTTCCAAACTACAGCAGGGTATGAACCCAGGTCTGTCATACTTTTTATACAGCCAGTAGTACCAGTGATCATATTGCCATCAACTATCTGCTGGTCTGTGATATTTTGTCTGCCCCAGTGAACCACAGTGGGACAGTGCAATAGGCATGGAGTATTCCTCACTTCTGTTCAACATACATCCCGTATGCCACATGTGTTGTTTTATAGTGCACAACTTTTTCTGTGAATTCTTCCTTTGCGGGAAGTTTCTCCCAGACCTCTTCAGGGTTTAATTGTAGGTTCGGGCTTGTATGTGGATTATTTTGGATGTAGAGGTTAAGATATATGCTGTTTCCACCTATGCAAGTTTCAGAACAATGAGTTAGCCCTCTCATTGGCATATTATATATCCCTCCACTCAACCTTGCCTCTTTATCTCCCAACAGGTTGAGATGGTTTTTGCATCTTTCATCCGAAAGCCAGACGATGTTAGGGAGGTTCGGAAGGAACTCGGCAAAGATGGAGAGCATATAAAGATCATCAGTAAAATTGAAAACCAGGAGGGTGTACGAAAGTAAGCTTCCTGAGTTATGCACTTGTCAGTTGTAATCCAGGCCGAGTAGATTCAGGGATAGTCAGGACATTGCTGAGACTTTGCTGTCAATGTGCGGGAAAATGTGTCCCTGTTATGCCGAGGAGTTGCGCGATAGCTAACAGGGGCTCGCCAAGCATGTGGAAGAGCTGGAACTAGTAGCTGGTATGTGCTCCTATTTAACCAGGAGCTTGACAGGGGCTCAGCAGGGGTGTCTATTAACGTCAGGCAGACAGAGATGGACTAATTAATATAGCTGGGGAGTAATGGGGACATAGCAGGGACGTTCAATGAAATAGTGCTCCGCTAACCGGTACTTAGTCATGGATGTGTGCCGAATAAAGGCCCGTCCTACGAGGTATCCCCCACGTTAAACCGGGATCCTAGCGGGAGATGTCCTCATTTCTTAACGCACATCTCACGCTCTGTTTCAGTTATTCCGCAGCCTAGAGCATTGTTATTGACTGGTGTGCACACAACACCCACAGACTGAATTTAGGATTTACTGATACTAATGTTTGTAACATATATTCAGAGTGTGTATGTCAGATTTTATCATCAGCAAGGTATTTCTTCAATGTTGAGGCAGATCAGATAGATATTTTGTATGAGACATTGCTGGTGGGTGTGAGGAAGTGTGTTTCTTGAGTTACTGCACAGCATAATTATTGACTGATGTACACACACTGCACACTGAATTCAAAACTTCATGTTACAAATGTATGTGACCCACATTTCGAGTGTCTGTCAGACTTCACTCAGTGTTAGCCCTAAGGAATCAAGTCAGAGAGAGATTTCCCTCCTTGGGAGTCCTTTTGAGAGAGGGATTTCTAATTTGAAAGAGGGATTTTCCATCATCATCATGAAAATTTAGGTTCAAGTAGGGATGGCCATTCGATCAAATGAGAGGGAACATCCCTCCCACTGATAATTTGGGGGAGGGCTCCTAGAAAAAATAGTCAGAATCTGACTATCCCACCCCTCAGCGCTAACACTGACTTCACTATTAGCAAGTCTTCCCCTTATTTTTAGGGCAGATCAGATCAATATTTTGTACGAGGCATTGCCGTTGGGTGTGAGAGGATAATTTTCTTGAGTTACTCGGTGGCCTAGAGCATTCCAATTAACTGGTGTGTAATGTAGTTCAGGATGATGAGCCTAATTTGTGCAAATTTCAGTTCAGTTATGCAAATTTCTCAGACAGAATATCATGGAACAAGTGAAAATATGGGCTTCCATCAGTCCTGAAGATGTTTAATGCAAGTGCGGAGGTCATTGGACGTCAACTTACATCAATTATGCAGAGTTTTGCTTTGATGGATATAGGCAAAGCCTGGTAGTAAAGGTGGGGTAATTGGAGATCATTAATTGACATGCAGTGCATACGAAGGTGCTAGAATAATCCATGGTGATTGGCTCTCCCTGCTGAGATTTCCAACAGACTCGCTCACCTGAAACAGTGGCACAAGCATTTGCATTATTCGACTGGCCAATCAGGTAGAATATCAATGGATCTTATTTGTATAATTTATGCATATTTCAAATTCTTGCATAAAAATGAAGCTGAATAAATATGATATATTATGAGTCCCAATAAATTTACCAGTGAGGTAGATGCCATTGAAGAGATAAGATAAAATATTGAATCCCACAAAGGGTTGATTGAATGCTTGTATGAAATATGAATATGTAAAGAGGGTCATTTAGTGTCTATTGTTTAGAATATTTAATGCAAATATGAAAGTCGTTGAGATATAGGCAGATGTCAGTGGCAGATGTCCCACTGGGACATATCCTTGTACAGTATGTTATATATATCTGCTGAGAAGCATATCATTCCTCAATACAACCCATGAAATGATGGTAATTGATCGTACAATATTGGTATGTACAACATTACGTGTATGGTCCTGGTACATGTTTTCCTCAGAGCTGGTCCGTCCCCTGCTATTTCCAATGGCATGGCTGAAAGCTCAACAACCATTAAGTGATCAACATTGGTTACTACCAAGGTGGAAACCATAAACAAAATTTGAGTAGGGACAGGGCCTTCGCACGTGTAGGCTACGCAGGGCGAGAGAGAGACTTCCGTATCGTAACCAGAACACAGATGGTAGCAATTATCGGTACAAAAACGTTATCACCTTTGGGAGCCGGTTGATTTATCGAGCCACTCGTCCCGGCTATAGTCTAATCACGTGACACCCGGAATAATGGAGAGTATTCCGGGTGTTGACGATCTTGAAATTACCGCGAACGTACACGTAATGAGGACCCACTAATCAGGAAACCTGACAGACTAGTGGTTCACAGACCCACTTGTACTTCATAGCCAAGCATGTCATTGAAATTCTGTATTCCCTCTCTGTGCTATTTTCAGCTTTGATGAAATCCTCGAGGTCTCCGATGGTATAATGGTTGCTAGGGGTGACCTCGGTATAGAGATCCCAGCCCAGAAGGTATTCCTGGCACAGAAGATGATGATCAGCCGATGTAACAAAATTGGGAAACCTGTCATATGTGCAACCCAGGTGCGTATCTCTATATATACAACGTGCCTGTTGGCAGTCTGCATGCTCTCACAACATATGTCTTGTGTGTTTAACATTTCTCTTTGATTCCTCGACAAAGTCCAAGAAAGTTGTATGTATATATGCGTGTGTGTGTCCGCGACGCCTGGCTCGTATACATGAAAAAGGTGGATTGTTATATGTCTCACTACATGATTTATCCTCAGCTTTACTTACAAATAACCAGAGTCCTCCTCTTGTGATGTATTAATGTTGTAAATGATATTTGAGCCGGAACAAACTTTTTTAAATTCCAAAAATCACAAAATAACAGGTCTCTAGTAGGGGCATATTTTGCATGTGGCTAATCACAAAAAGTTGTCCGTAGAATACTCTAGCCACCAATTCCAAATCCCACAACCATCCATTCCCAACTTTACACATGTATACCCAATAGAAAAATGGTTGTATTTAATTCTACGGTGGGGCAGAGTACCCACTATGTTGGGGCTCTTCGCTGGTACACTATATGAGTATAAAACCCCTATTGCTTTGGGGTCAGGTCAAAGGTAATTTGCAGTCACTAGAGGAACAGTTGGTCTCAT
>JAUOBX010147582.1:0-12356 GCA_032360705.1 Eupentacta quinquesemita
TATAAATATATAATAAATATGGTTAATAAATATAGTTCATAAATAAATAAATAAAGCTGCAATGTGCTAAGGGTTCCTGAGGCTTCGAGAATATAGCCAACCGAGTTTTCTCCCGCGAACAAAATTACGAAATGTACAGTTAGCAAAACACACTTCATCCAATTACCAGGTGTTGAGGACGTTGATTCATGAACACAATCAAAGTGGCAGTTCATCAGTTAAAATGCTCTGTTTTGCAGTTGCTCGATATTAGAACATTACCGTTTATTGTGCCCAATTCTCGTACTAGACCAGTTCTGTAGAACGGAACATCCATTTTTCAATAGTATTACGAAATGCAAAATTATTACAAGTGTATATGTATATATGTATATGTATACTCATGAACGATTAATCGCAAAAGCATTACTCGCAGTATACCGCGACGATTCCCCGTATACAAGAATGAAAAATGCTGTATCAAAGAGAATCTTCTATTCAACAAATATCTTCGAAAACATCCTTCACTATGAAACGAGGAACGAAGGTGCTCCGGTGGCTTTCTGATTTTCCCTAAAGATGACATTAATGCTCCATCAACAATTGCCATGACACGGGTTCAGTGTGTGTTCATAGCAGTTGTATCACTGGTATATGCAGTGTTCTGAATGAGTTCTTAAATATGACTATGCCACCAGAGTCATCAACCGCGACTACCACGCTCACGGCCAGTAACCTTATCATCGCTGGCAAAAGGTACCGTTGTAATTTAGAATTAGAAATAACACCTTAATGTGAGGAGTGAGTTGCGTCCACCTCAGGCTGAAATTCAATTCCACAGCAAGTCAGTGAAGAAGAAAAGGCCACAAGCAATATATTCAGGAGTATATCCCACGCAGTATGAATAATATTGAATGTAACTGAATGCATGGAAACGAGATGATGTTAACATATGCTAATTTGAATCAGCAGAGGCTATACTATAAAAGAAAATGTATTTACTGGTTGCTGAAGTGTGAGAGATAAATTCCGATAAAGCGGTTTTGATGGAGAACGAGTGAGTCAGCCAACGTGTAGGAATGCCCCACTGTAGTTATATACAAATACACAATTCATAATAGGCCTATTATATTATCGTTATAAGGTTATTTTCTTCAAGTTTGGCACGGACTTGTTCCAGAAAGTGAACAGCATTCCCCTAAATTCAACTATTGCAGTGATAACAATATGATTTCTATGGAGATATAGAATATTGTTCACACAAAACCAGTTGAAAGAAACGCAAATATATGTGCTGTCAGTTTTTTCTACGCCAATCCTCTATATTGTAAAGCCAGGATCTCTGAAGACGTTGCCGCCAGCGGCTGGTATTTCACAGCAACTTTGATGACATCAAAGTCAGTATCAGATCGAACAGAAGACCTCATATTCTCAGATATGCCCCTAATTGGCGACTGTACTACCGAAGACACATTCCTGATAATTTACCGGTTTTCGATGCAACTGGGTAATTGTCCCCAAGGGATGTCAGATAGCGATCGGTTCGGAATCTATGCATATTCCCAATATCTATAGGCGATAACGAACAATGTTTACCTTGTTATTGTATATTCTGGAAAGGAGACTAATACTGTGCAGGGGATGTTGCACTGAATAGCAATTTATATTTTACTAATACATGGATTGGGAACATCCCGGCCGATAAACAACGCACGCAGAACAAAGAGCAACACCCAGTGCTATTGACGTTCATACTTCGCATTGTCAATGTCATTATTGACTGCTCATGTAATGTATTCTGAATATTTATTCTTATTTAATTAAATTATTCTATCTACCGTTATCTTTCTAATCCGGGTTCATTTCTATTTTTATCTGAAAGGACGCAAAGAAAAACTCAACTGCTGTAATTCTCCCGTCGAGATGGGAAATCCCCTACCACTAGAGAGGCCGATCCACGTTCACCAAATCAAGCTCTAGCTAGAAAAGTAAATAGTCATGGTATTGGAACTCGAAATATCAAGACAACTTGAAAATGGTGGGTGACAGATACCTAGTTAGACTTTTTGAATAGGCTTAGCAGGTCGACCTGTTTTGTGGCTCTCTTATGGTTTACTTGCTGGACACGGGTACCGATCCCATACAAGCCGGCAAGGGTGCGTATACCTGCAAAACAGCACTCTCGTCAGATGCGAAACCACCCTAGGTCACGGATCAAGACAATGCCCCTGTAGCGTGACCTCATTGTGAAGGAGGTGGTCGTTACACGCAGACGGCAACATACAGATCACCTTCCCCTCACTGTGGGGGTGCAACGCGGACTTCAACTGATAATATATGCGCGTAGTATGTAGGTCAATAGGATGATGCCTCTTGTGGTGTGCACCCTCGACAATCACCCGACTACTCGGTCTCTACTCTGTAATTACTCTTTACACAGTCTCTTCAGGTCGGATTGTTTGGTGATTGTTCTGCGATGTTGCAATCCAATGCGATGTCATTGCTCATTCCAATTGTTCCAAATCGCCCCTACGATCCTCCAAGCTGTAAAACTCTGTCGTTGTTTCTCACACTGAACGCCTGGGTAACTCGACTGGTAATGATAAAGGGTTGGTTGTATTGCAGCAACGATAAACACTCTTGGGTATAATGTAAGCGACCTATATAATTATGTTGAATGAATGAACAATGAAGAATGTTGTATGAATTATTCATATGTCATCAATAAGTACTAGTACTAGTTTTGTTGATCTATCAATCATGTCATTACGCGATATTTGGAAACAAAGATGACGTGGGTAATTATTAAGGTAAAGGATTGTATTTTTGTGGCATGAATTAGATTCTCTAAAATTGTTTTTCTAGGAGCAGAAGTTACGGCAGAAAGTTGTGACGCAAACTAACATCGATTTGCCAACTGCTATTATCTACGTTGAATTTCTATTCAACAATAAGTATTCGCAATAACCAATGCTAAACTGGAATGGTTTCCATTGAATACGTTTATATATTATTATTGGGGCAATTCATGACGTGATCAAGAAATCTTCATTAAATCCATCTGATAGCAGAATCCTAAAACGAATACTAAAAACAATGTCTTAGACTGATGGTTTGAATGAGTATCTATAGTCTGTCAACCTGTCATTATCATAACACCCTGGTGGTGATTAGAGCAGCCTTCATCAAAACCTACTCCAATATATGTCCAGGGGGAAGTAAATAACTGAAGTCTTCCCGAAGCACGACTATTAGGAATATTATTAGAAACGACACGACTGCACTCGACGACACGAATGTTAAACACTATCTAGACACACTATAGAGGACGCAGACTCTATCAACTCTATTGAGACTACTCCAACGAGTTATAAACTGAAATACCAGGCACTGATGAGTCGCAAGCATGTCAGCCATAATCTGAGCAAATCAGTTAGACAGACTCATACAAGTTCGACTGTATGGAAGCGATTTCATTTGTTAGTGCAGTGGAAACATCGTTAACTTGTAATATCCAGGTAGCTCGTGTCAATGATGGAGTGCCACACAAACATTTGATCTGCATCTACCCTTTTGCCATCGTCACTGCAGAATATGTTTTCAAACTTTGTATACGTTCGATGAATTGGTCAGATCAACGACACATATATCTAACAATATACACTCCACAATTGTCATCTGGTTCAAAGTGTATGCAGGGACATGCCCTAGTTTATCAGGTATTTTGGTACTGCTGTGTGTAGTGTTTGCGTTTCAGATTACAGTCAATGCTATAATGCACGATGTACAATGATTATATATTAGTTGGTTATATGTGATGACCTGAATTATTGGCTGATATTCACATACAATTCTTGTTAGTGTCCTTTCTGTGCGATTTGCTGCAGAGTGCTAGTCTCATATATACGGACATTACGAAGAGCTTCCGTTACTGAAATATTCATGCGAACTGTAGCAGTGTGACAAACCTATGTATGTGGACATAATGTCCAGCCAATGCTACTACTATTCTATAGAATTCATACCTGAATGGAATTTCTTTAGTCCAATATATGTTGACATAACATTGACCTACTGCCACTCTAACTTCCATGGAATTTATAATAATAATAATAATATGTAACATTTTTATAGCGCAATATCACAAGAAGTACCAATGCGCTTTACAAACAAGTTAGAGAAAAGGGAGAAAATATATACATGAACGAACCAAGCAAAGAAAGAAGCAAACCCATGGGCAATTACAAATGTGAAAAAGCTTTAACAAAAAGATAGGATTGAAGTTTAGACTTAAAAGCATTCAAATTACAAGCTGACCTTATAGCAATAGGGAGGTCATTTAACAGCCGCGGAGCAGCATATGTGAATGATATTTCCCCAATAATTTACCCACTCGCCCCGTCAGCAATTCAATACACCATGACCGTATGGATTCTGAGCTAGATGGGGATTATTTTTTAATGGGTGCTGTCAACATCATTTTCCACATACTCTGCAACGTCTTAATACCCTATAAACAGGAGAAAAACCGAATATGCTGAAATTATATAGGCAACTGAAATTTCCACAATGCTCTTTCAGATGGGGTAAACAGTTACTCTACTCTCCCATCACACAAAGCAACATCTGTACACTAGAACGTTCCAGGAACCTATTCCTTCCAGGAGTACAATTCTGTCGAGGGAACATCGTGGTTAATGAATACTGGTGTGTTACCTCATAGCGAATTCACCCACTTCTGATCAACGTGTGGAAGTAGCCATGAGCTCCGGGCGAATAATAGATGATCACTGTCATCCGTAAGGTCGCGTTGCATCGTAGGGTGTCAAGTTGTTTGTTTGTTTGCTACAGGTTCAGGAAGCCACTGAAGGCTCATCGAGGAACCCTGGCCATGTTGCTCGGCTAATCCACAGTGTTACTCACGCCAGCAGTGGTTTGGAGAGAGGTAGATTCGTATGGGTCATGTGGGTTGAAAATAGATCAAATTCACTGTATATCTGCATGAATGTTCTATGCGTGAGGAGTGTCGAGATGGATATTACATGGTGCCCCCAGAGTGGCGGGGGACCACACGAATCCTGAGGGTGTACATATGCGTGGTCGACTGCGGCACCTCTATCATCTAGAATTGACAATAGCCCACAGATGTAAGTTTGCAATTCCATCCAAACCAACCCTAGGACGGGGTCTCAGTCGATTCTTCGTTGAAAAAACATTAACTATTACTATTGAACAATATCCTATCATCAAATGCCCTTGGGAGGAATCCTAGGACTAAATGTTAGTCAACTATTGTGGGACAATGTAGGAACCATGACTTCTGAACATTGTCCTAGCACTGGCTTGGGTGAGGTCATATATACCCCAGGCTTGGGTGCGGTATTATCGCTTAAAAATCAGCGCAGTACCCTTCCGAAAACCACGTAACACTTATATATATACATATATATATATATATATATATATTATAATACTTATATATCTATCGATTATGGTGTTTCATCTGCATGTGTCATGTCAGGTGTATTGAATCGAAATAACCCTTCGATCCATGCCATGCAGCTCCACTGAAATTCAATGATATTACTCTTGACCTTGGAGTGGAGAGGTGTGGTCGTGGTGTAGTGGTCAAAGCCTCGCATTCCGAAGGTTGCTGGTTCGAGTCCCGACTCGGTCGATGATCTGAAGCCATCTCCCCGACTTCTCAGCAGTAAGTGGGAACCTAGTGCCTCCACTTCTCCTCCTTCTCTTTTAACGTGAACCAAAATACAGGCGAGTACATAACATGTAGCCTACATATTGTCATTCCCTAATAAATTTGGGAACTCTCGGTCGCTTAGTGTTTTGTCTTAATGCTAACTGCTCAGTGTGCTCAGTGTCTTCTGACGAATACTTTCTCAAGGCGCGTTAGTTAATTATATGAATCATCGAGGAATAAGAGAGCTGTTGAGAAGGAATATTTCTTTAGATCAACGGTCCAACTGCGTCCTATTGCTTTGCAATAGGATCACACGTTTCACGTATTATATCATGGGAATCAAATGGTTTGGGAGGTTATTGGGTAGACATAGCCAGTAAGTCTATTTTTCAATATTCACTCGCCAAATAAACTACCCCCATGAAACAATACTATAAAAGTACAAACGATGTGAATTTCTTACAAATTCAGTAATTGTAGGTAACATACAAAGTAAACATGCTTCTTATTTACGCGTCCGTATCATTGTACCCCTCTCGTCAACTTGGTACATAAGGACCGCCATCCATCGTCCATATCTGATGGACGTATATAGTGGTAGCCTACCCATGCATCGTACATGTATAACTCCACACGAGAAATATTCAGAGTGATCCTGCAGTGACAAATTTATCATAAAACAAGGAACCAGTGACTCAGAAGCCCCGACTCTGATCACGTTTCGCGCCTAACCTCCCCGCCACCGTTTCGCAAAATAGTGAATTCAGTCCTATAGTAATGATTCGCAACGATACGGACTTGCTCGATATTGAACTGGGGGAAGTATCTCGTGATGCATTTGACCAACTGTTCTCCGCTATTGATTTTCATGTTACACCCCTGTCCGGCCCTTGTTGTGGTCGTACATTGGTGCTGTGTGATGTTGACCCCTAGACCCTCTGGATATCCCACTAACAGAAACTTGGAATACACCTCTGTCATCAAACTCTGTGTAGATTCTACGTCACGAATGAACCTCATGGCGTCCTGGAAGCTACGTCGCTCACCATGTTTGATTGTCCATATTACCCTCCAAAGATCGCTCCCTTCCTGATGAATCAACTGTTGGTTGACCGCTTCCATTTCCTCCGGGGTTACGAGCATGGATAGGTTGGTAACACCTGGGCAGACATGGAACAACTTGCTGGATATGTTCCTGAGGCGGTAGGTCGGAGAGGTTCTCTGGAAATCCAGTGTCATCACAGGGAAAAAGTACCGGCATCCAACGTCGAATAGGTGACGGCTCCCGGTCAAGGTTGCGTCCTCGATGATGATAGCTGCATGCAGGTCTTGAAGAGGTCGATTCCACATCTGAACTTGCGCTAACGCTATGTACGATTGAAAGCCAAGCTGGTCCAACACAGCTTGTGTGAATTCATTCAGTGAGGCACAGCTCGCTCCCTGCAGTGCAAGATAGGATGCAACAACCACATTGAGATGAAATATATACTAATATGAAATCATATTTGGTGGGTAATAGGTCTACACATACGTGTTTCCAGTTTACACTATAAAATGTCATTTAATCGATGGCTTCGGGGAATGATACAGGGTGCACAACGAGTAACATGTTGAACACCCACATCTTAGGTAAAGTATAGGAGGAGGTCTTCAAACAATTCGAATATCGCATATCTCACAAGGCTGAGCTCAACCACACGTCTTCGAATATTCACCACACAAGTACACCATTCTGCTCGCAGATAGCGTAAACATCATGCGATACAATTTCTAACTGTTTCAAAACACCGAACGTATAACAACAGAGACAGTTCAGCGAACTTATATTCAAACGTATATATGAAAGGTGCGAACAAGTGTGTCTGTGAATCTATTTTGTTGTGAGTCTGATCGTTCGTTCGCGTGAATGAGATTTTTCATAACAATGTGCCCTACAGCACTGCAGGTAACCTGTTCAAACCGGTGATTAACTAAAAAAATACCTGAATCGAGCCTGATGATAATTTTGATAACACTTGGCCTGAATACTGCGGGTACACGTCTTCAGTCCGACATTTCTTCAGTCCGACGCGTCTTCAGTCCGACACGTCTTCAGTCCGACACGTCTTCAGTCCGAAAATGAAATACACGTCTCCAGTCCGAAAATAGAATACGCGTCTTCAGTCCGACTCTTCTTCAGTCCGACACGTCTTCAGTCCGACAAGTCTTCAGTCTGACACGTCTTCAGTCCGACACGTCTTCAGTCCGAAAATGAGATACACGTCTTCAGTCCGACACGTCTTCAGTCCGAAAATGAGATACACGTCTTCAGTCCGACACGTCTTCAGTCCGCCAGGTTTTCAGTCCGTCACGTCTTCAGTCCGAAAATGAAATACACGTCTTCAGTCCGAAAATAGAATACGCGTCTTCAGTCCGACTCTTCTTCAGTCCGACACGTCTTCAGTCCGACACGTCTTCGGTCCGACACGTCCTCAGTCCGACACGTCTTCAGTCCGACAGGTTTTCAGTCCGACACGTCTTCCGTCCGAAAATGAAATACACGTCTTCAGTCAGAAAAAAACATGCAAATACTCCTTAAGTAAAGTATATACATACAATCTCAGCATTTTGCTCTGTATAAATCAGGTTCCACGACAGATGAACCAGGTGTCTCGGTTGAGAAACCAGGTTTATCCAACAGAGCAGTAAACTTCATCGACTTTTCCAGTTGAGTGAGTTGACAACCAGTTTAATCGGTCGATCAACGTCTAATTCTCAATATTTCTTCATTCGTTTTTTATCAAGCGAAACTCTAGAAGTTATGCTTTTTCAGTGGATATATCTATTAAAACCAGGATTATCAGTTGATAAACCCAGTTTATAAAATGTTATAGCTCATCGATTGAAAACCTGGGTCTTCGATTGATACACCATGTTATCAACCGATAATATGTTTTTTCGATTGATAGACCGGGTTTATCGAAATATGGTGCATTCCGTTTGTTGCATGACGTGTGCATGCCCCACAGACGGTGCATTGAGATCGGGCAATATATATCATATCACCTCTCACTTACAATTATTCATAAAATAAAGATCAAACTTCGAACCTGGTAAGTTCTCGTTTAATCTTTCCATTATCAGGCCGTATGGGTTGGGTTGGGTTGGGGTATATGTATATATATACAGATCATGAACCGTTTTTCAGAATCCAACACTTCCTTGCTGCATTCAGGACTTTTTGACAATTATATCTATCATGATGAATACAAATTATTATTATGATTATTATTATCATTATTATTATTATCATTATTATTATCATTATTATCATTATTTGTTTTTCTTCCTAACTTTATCAGATTTGATTGTAAAACGGATATGATTCATGCAATTTTGCGCAACCTGGAAGTAGACTACTTTGGTTACCGACCAAAGCCAGTTAAAACTGAATATGTGAAGCGATGAACTGCCCACGTGTATATCCCGCGATAATTATGAATATTGACGTTCGATCATTAGAAAATAAAATTATACCCACTAAGTTCCATTCAAATTCGACGGATAACAATATTATTAATAGGCCAAATATACACATATGCTAGAGGCGCTTCACGAGGAAGAAAACATGGATACATTAAAGAGAAATCGTCAAAGTAAGGAAACTCGCCTAAATTACGCAAATTACGCAAATTCGACATCTGGTGACCATCGAATGGTCGTGATTATTTTCAGGACCAACTATAGTCGACACCCACCAAGTTCAGTGTAAAACGAATACAACTGAGATATTTTGGCAAAAAAACCTTCAAGCAACGGTTATTTCGAACCAATCCAGGATACTCCTCTGGCAAATTTCAAATAAAACCAACGAAGCGATAGAGAGTCATTGCGCTAACGTCTTGAATATCCAGCGGCGGCGGAGACGGCGGCGGCTACACCCCCGAACCCTAACATCCAAAGAAGCTTAAACGGGTCACGGGGACTCAATTACCTCACTGTTTCAAATATAGATTCGGATATATGCACTGTGAACACACCTCTCTGTACTATAGTGTATGTTGCTCTCGGACTGAAAAACTTGTATTTCATTTTCGGACTGAAGAAGTGTCGGACTGAAAACGTGTTGGACTGAAGACGTGTCGGACTGAAGAAGTGTCGGACTGAAGACGTGTCGGACTGAATACGTGTAGGACTGAAGACATGTATTCCATTTTCGAACTAAAGACGTGTCGGACTGATAACGTGTCGGACTGAAGACGTGTATTTTATTTTCGGACTGAAGACGTGTCGGACTGAAGACGTGACGGACTGAAAACCTGTCGGATTGAAGACGTGTCGGACTGAAGACGTGTATTTTATCTTCGGACTGAAGACTTGTCGGACTGAAGACGGGTCGGACTGAAGACGTGTCGGCCTGAAGCCGGGACCCCGAATACTGCGACACCAGATTCGTAGAAATAAGAGTACTCTCCCTCTTACTGTTACCATATCCCAACACAATAAAATCCGAATAGTATTATTTGAAGACCCCCAAAAATATTTCGGATAGTTATATTATTTTGTTATATCAAGAATACAATAACCTGGCAATACTGCATATGCTGCCTGACCGCACGGTAAGGGAACACGATAACCTTCACTGTGGGTTAGGCAATCTCAGTGAAGTCATGAGCAACATACAACCTCATTATTGTGAATAATGGTTTGTGTGGTGCATAGTTAGCTTAAACTTGTGCTCAAGTCGGAATCTCATCGAATTCGTTCTATGGATATATAACGGTTATCGTTCACAATCATGAATAATGAGGGATAATCTACCCACGATATAGCAACTACCACTCAAGTATGGAATGGACACCCCATTGTGTTCACGACCATACTGTGCTGGTATGTGTTATACAGTTTAACTACTTGTAGACTGAATATGGTCTATGGTTGTTGCCTATATATGGTTGATTAAAGAACGAGAGTTGATCTACCCAGTATAGACATGTGGAGGTTTCACTCTCAGACTGGTTAAATTTAGCCAGGAAAATGTCAAATTTCAACCAGGATTATTGTCACGGGCTAACCGACGCATTCCTGGTCATTTTAACCAGGCAATCTTGGTCAATATTCCTGACTACTATTCCTGGTTAGCGTGACCAGGAATTCCATGTTAAACAGATGACCTGGGTAATGTCAAATTAACATATTCCTGGTCACACCAACCAGGATTCCTAAATACATGAAATTACCACATTCCTGGTCAAATCAACCAGGATTCCTGGTCACTGGTCAATTTTCCTGACCACTATATTCCTGGTTAGCATGACCAGAGAATCTTTGTTAAACAGATGACCCGGATAATATCAAATTAACACACTCCTGGTCAAATTACCCAGGATTTCTGATTTTCTGGTCAAATTCCTGTTCGAATTAACCAGGATTCCAATTTACCCAGAATTTCTGAATACAGACATTTCTGAATATGCAGGTGAAATAACTTTCAACACTTCCATGGAGCAGCTTCATCTGTTTTTTTTACCGCCATGAGCATTTCTTGGCTTCACAATTCTGACCACAATCCAATTTCTTACTCACACCTGTACAGAAGCTGCACTGGCATGGTTACAGACTGGATTCTACACATATCAGCTGTAATATCTCCAACTTTTATATCGGATAACCCAATATAAACATTGGGTCAAGATGCTGATGGCGGACATAATTATTCCTCCTCATGTCGAGCTCCCCACCAGAGGCGACCAGGTTGTTGATATGATCATGATGGCACCAGGAGTGAACCACTGCTTGCAGTGCTTGGTAAGGCAACTAGCCGGGCAGTAGAAACCAACTCCAGTACGATGACCAGGAAACCATTTAGTAAAGGCTACTGTTAAATAATGAAGCGAAAAGGGATTTCGAAGTATAAATTTATTAAGACTCGACCGTCATGAAGTTTAAGAAAGAATAGTGATACATCAAATGATTGATTAAGACACAGTCATCAAATGTTGAAGACACAATTACCAAATTTGAGTTGTGAATATGAAGCCCTTAGAAGGATGGCAGACAACAGTAATGAGTGGGTTCTCGAAACGCTAGTCTCGCTTATTTCGCAATCGGAGTGTTTTATTTTGTTACTGTATTCATTCACTTCCAACCATCTTGATCTGATCAGTTGGTATGTGGAAATTTCAAGTGGACAGATAAAAAAAAGGTCAGAAGAAAGCATCTAAAAGGCAGTGGGTTGCCGGCATGACGTGACTTACATAAAGGCTACGATATGGTGAAATTCAGTCGAATTCATCAACATTTGAAACATCAAAAAGGAAAAGGACCATATGCACCGAGTTTTGCAAAGATCTGACCAAGTTGGAAATATGCATAATTTATGCAAATTAGATGCATTAAATGACCTCCAGTGACCCTGGCTGTACCATTAAAATTCTCAGGACCAAGGGTAGTCCACGTCCACCACCTTTCATAACAATCTAACAATTTCGCATGAATTATGCAAATTAGATACTACAAATGACCTCTGGTAACCATGACTTCACTTTTAAATTTGTCGAGATTAAAAGTGAAACATATCCACCAAGTTTCCAAGACAAACTTTAGAAAATCACACAAATTATGCTATTCAGGTTACCTGATCAGCATATTTCACACTGGAAATCTAATCAGTTCATCTACATGTCATCCTGCTCCTATA
>JAUOBX010147693.1:0-16763 GCA_032360705.1 Eupentacta quinquesemita
GCACATCTGAGTACGAGTACGAGTACCAAACCCACGAGTACGAGTATGAGTACGAGTACACAGTTCTTCAAAATGCTCAGTACGAGTATGAGTACGAGTACAGAGCCCATGAGTACGAGTACGAGAACAAGAAAATGTCCTCGAGTACGGACTCGAGTACGAGTACGGACTCGAGTACTACAAGTCTGCTAAGTCGTAATAATACCTATGTACATAGTAACCTAAATAACTGTTCAAAACGATCCGGCGGCTTGATGACGCAGCCACTTCTCGTTGTACGAAAGGGGACTGCTCTGGTGGGTTCTCTCTAGCCGGAGTGCCAGAGGTGGACGTAGGAGTTGTCTCTTTGGCCCGTTGTGGATCGAATGTTGAACACCGATGTGCTGGTGGATGACGACTGTTGGCAGATTCTGTCGCTGATCTGAGGTGTTGACGGGTCCGACGATAGTTCCGGTCACCGTGTTCCACTATGAACGAGCGAGGGCTGTGGTGCCGGGCTGTGGTGTTGTTCTTCACTGTTGCTGGAAGCCACTTCTTAGTTCCAGGTAGTGGCGTCATCCTGACTGGGTCACCTGGGTGTAGAGCTCGTAGATCAGGGCCTGCTTTCCTGTCGTAGTAGTGGGCTCGCCGCTCCTTGTCACGCTTCAGTCGTTGACGCACTTCCCCCAGATTGGGTGTCCTGGGCTGGAGGAGATCCCTCGCTGTCAGTGGTATCTTAACCCTTGGTCAGCGTCCCATCAGAAGTTGTGCCGGTGAATAGTTGCAGCTGGGGAGGGAAGTGGATCGATAGTCGAGAAGTGCAAGATGTTTGTCTTTTGACGTTCTCCAGAGTCTCTTGACAGGCTGCACGGCCCGTTCAGCATCACCATTAGACTAAGATGGTGTGGTGACGAGGTTTTGTGCGTTATGTTATAGTCCTTGCAGAATGCCTTGGAAACTGCCGAGGCATACTGTGGCCCGTTATCAGTTCTAAGTACCTCCGGGATACCATGACGACTGGAATGTCCCTTCAGTGCCTGTATGGTTGCATAACTTGTGAGATCTGGCAACTAGTCAACCTCGATGAACATGGAGTAGTAGTCGACAGAGATGATGAACGGGATCCCTCCCATTCGAGCACGTCAGACTTTAGAGCCAATTTCCGACCAGGGCAGATCCGGTAGCTTGGTAGGTTGCATCGGCTCTTTCGGCTGCCTGTTGAGATAAGTGTTGCAATCTGGACAGTCGGTGACGATCCTCTCTATTTGGGCATTCATGCTCGGCCATGTAGCGGCTCTCCGGCTCGCTGCTCGGATTTCACAATGCCCATGTGTGAGCTGTGTATCTGGGATAGCATTCCTACTCTCATACTGGGTGGCACCACTATTCGCATGCCCTTGTAGATGATTCCGCCCATGACAGAGAGATTGCCTCGTACGTCCCAGTATTGGCGGATGGCATGTGACGTCTCTTGCTTGCCGCCAGGCCACCCTCTCTGGATAATGATGTACAACTCGTTCAACTCATTCGCTGTGCATTGATGTATTTGTGTGTACCTCTCCGGTGATACGTTGATGTGTCATCGTCGCATCGACTGTAATCTCATTGGCGCTGCTAGCAACGGTTTGCCGAATATGGCCTGAAGCGGTTTATAATCCGTGTGAGCCTCTACTCTTTTGCTGAAGATGTAGTGGTGAAACTTCTTACAGCAATGGAGAATGGCTAGCATCTCCTTCTCTATTTGGGCGCATTGCGTTTCTGCTGCCGTCATAGCTCGTGACGTGTAGGCAATTGGTTGATTTTCCTGAAGCAGGACTCCGCCTAAGACATAGCTACTGGTATCACACTGGTTAGTCAGGTCCTTCGTGACGTCGTAGTAGGCTAGAACTCGTTGGAAGCTATTCTCCTCTGGCTTATCCCAATGAAAAACAATTTCCAACACTCGGAGTGGCTCATCGATGTCACTCAACCCCTGGATTAACTTGGACAGGTACTGTAGGAAGCCTAGGAAGCGTCTGACCTCCTCCTTACTTGTTGGCGTAGGCATCTCTCTCACGGCTCGAACCTTGTCCTCATCTGGTAAGATTCCCTTGCTTGTTACCAAATGGCCGACATACTTTACTTTGGTTTGTCGGATCTGGCACTTCGTGAAGTTAAGCTTCAGGTTCCACTCTGTGGCCTTGGCTATTACTCTGTTGAGAATTTCGTCGTGAGCCTCCACATCCTTGCCGGCTATCAAGATGTCGTCCATCACTGCTTTAGCTCCTTCGATGTCTTGGAGCATATTGTCCATTATTCGCTGGAAGAGTTCTGGAGCACTCTTGATTCCGAACGGAAGACGTAGCCAACGGTATCTCCCTATCGGTGTATTGAACGTTGTCAACAGACTCGACTCATAATCTATCTCTATCTGTAAGAACCCTGACTTGGCGTCTAGAACTGAGAAAACTTTTGCACCTGGCATTGATGCTACTACCTCCTCTACGGTCGGTATCTTATAGTGCTCTCTCCGGATCGCTCGGTTCAAATCCTTGGGATCAAGACAAATTCTGACTTTGTCTTTCTTGACTACAGTGACCATTGAACTAACCCAGTCTGTAGGCTCAGTCACTTTGGTGATGTGACCGTCCTTCTCCATTTCGTTTAATTTGTCCTTAATTTTACCCATTAGTGCATACGGCTGCTTCCTCGGTGCATGTACTACAGGTGGTACCGTTGGGTCGATCTTCAGCGTGTACCTGCCTGGTAGAGTGCCTGTCACTGACTTTAGCTCTGGGTACTGATCTATGTTGTGAATTCTCTTGATGAGATTCAGTTTCGTACTGGCATCCCCTGACAACAATGGCAGCTTGTTGTCTACCTGAACCACATAGAACTTCACATTCACACTAGTGTTATTGTACTCAACTGGTGGTGTCACACACCCCTTAACTTTCAGTGGATGATTGGTGTAGGACACAAACTCATGCACGGCATCCTGTAGGCTCACATCTCCTGCTAGGGACTGAAAGATATGGTCTGGCATGATTAACTGAGCTGAACCTGTGTCTATTTGTACTCTTAGGTTATTTCCTTCAACCCTCACTATCTCATACCACTCACCACTAGTCGACCTTTGGCTATTAACACCATTGACTGTGTTTATTGGGTAGGCATAGTCTGAAGAATCAGATGAATCATATCCTCCTGCTGCACCTTGGTCCTTCTCGCAGGTGCCTTCCACCATGTTAGCTGTGAAGTTTGTCGCTTTACACATTTGCGCGAAATGATTCTTTTTCCCACACTTTGCGCATGTTTTCCCAAGAGCTGGGCACTTCTGGTGACTTGGGGAATAGCCACATCTAGAGCACTTCTGGTTAGGCCCTGGGCCCTGACTAGGCTGACTACGATAACTTTTGGGTCGCTCTGGCTTTGTTTCGGGTCTGCTTTGTTTCTTGTTGTACCTCTGTTGCATGGCATGCACTTCTGTTTCTTTGTTAAAGACTTTGATGGAATCTTGGGCAATCTCGAAATTCTGTCCAATTTGGATAGCTTTGGCTAGTGTCAATGCGTCACCCTCGTCTAGGCATTTTTCCCGTACTGCCTGGTTGTGAGCTTTAACTACTATTGCATCCCTCAACATTCTCTCTTCATCTTTGTAGTTGCAATCCTTCACTAGGAGCTTGAGATCTGTTACAAAATTGTCAAATGTCTCTCCATCCAATTGCTTTCGCCTTTGGAAGGTGACTGTTGCCCGAATTTCTTGACTATTATCTAGTTCATGTCCGTTTGATTCGTAGAACTCGTACTACCATGTAATGTCCCGGACTCGGGACTAATAAGTAGAACACGAAGACGATATGTATGTTACTGATGAGCCATGTTGGAACAGTGACTGTGGTTGGCCAAACGTGCCATAATACATTACATCTCCCTTTCTCAGGGAAAAACAAACACATGTTTTTAAGCTTATCTTTTAAGTGTCCATGAGTGTTCGAGGCTTAAACTTTAAAACACACCTTGAGTGAAGATATAAATGTTTAACAACTCTGATCAGAGGGGAGAGGTTACTAGCACAATCACCCTCACACTGGATCTTTACCATCCAGGTACCTAATTATTAGATTACAAAATGAATACAACGAGAAAACAAGAGTTCCAATGGCACAGTAGCTCACCTGGTATGTGTAAATTTGGTTCACTAGTGACTGATTGAGCTAACATTGATGGCATTTGGGACATAAGACCACAAAATCCTGAACACAAGGTACGGTTATTAGAGCATCATTAGGACTGTGGGCCCTGAGTCCTACACTGGGCCCTGGGCCAAGAAATTGCGAGCATCCCGCTCAACCCCTTCCCAATGGACTACAGCCCAATGACCATTACATGTGACTTTAAAGAAAATTGATTGACACGTGAGGAGGAGATGCTTTCCAAGCAACACTGTGTGAAGTTTCATAGACCTTTGACTAAACATTCCAGGAAACTAGAAGCTACGGCTGTTAGATCAACAAAAGTTGTGGGAGAAGCATTTTGCATGAGTCCACGTGATGGGCCCCAAGGCCCACACCCGGCCTCGAGCTCAAAATTCCTGAACATCCCTAAGGTGTGGCTGTTAGACAATCATTATGACCGAACATCAGCACTGTGCAGAAAATATTGTAGGAGATACGAGATTTTGCCATATTTCATATGATGGGCTGGCCTTAGTGCCCAAACCGGGCCTCCAGCCTCAAATTCCTTAACACTTTCAATAGCCCGCTACCAAAGGATCATTACATGTAACTTCAGAGAAAATTAATTGAAGCTTGTGGGAGGAGATGCATTTTAAGTACCATTGTATGAAATTTCATGAAGTGGGCCCTCGGGCCCATTTGGAACCTTGGGCTCAAAATCCCTGAACACCCCGAAGGTACGGCTGTTAGACCATCATTGTGACTGAACATCATTACTGTGCACTAAAGTTTGTAGGAGATGAAGCATTTGGCGTAATTCCGCTTGATTGGCCCCAGGGCCCACGCTGGGCCTCGGGCCCAGAATCCTGGACACCTCCGGTGGCCCATAACTTGGTCATCATTGTCACCAAGCTCCATAGTTATCCATCAAAGGTTGTAAGAGGAGTAGCCATTCGAATCAATTGTGAACAGACACATAGATAGATAGATAGACACGTATGCATGATCACAATAGCTCACCTAGCCAAATTGCTAGGGTGAGCCAAAAATGAGGGGAGATGTTACAAGCACGATCACCATCACACTGGATCTTCACCACCCAAGCTCCTATACAGTCATTTTATGGAAATATTTCTCTCTTTGACTTTCTTCAACAAGAACGCAACGATGCGAAAGAAATCCAACACAATGAATAAGGATGACCTTGGATCTCGCTAACGAAAATTAGAGATCATGTGCTCCATATGGCCAACCCACATACCAATTATGGAGTCTCTGCACCTTTTTGCTCCCTAGCCATAGTGTTGATAATGTTTTCATACTTGTTCACCTCTGCTGACCCCAGGTGACCTTGGACCAGACCCCAGAGCAATTGGGATCATGCACTTTTTCGTGATGTCATGTACACGACGCAGTCGCTCTTTCGCCTGGTAGTGCGAGACGATAGTGTTTATTCACAATATAATTATATACTCCAACTGCAGGGGATGGATGCAATTCATCAGTTCCATTTCGGACTATGCTCCGCGGATCTGACGAGGAGCCTAAAAACTGTCTCACTAATTGGCATATGTTTTATATGTTTAATCCATAGAACTAGGCGACTTCGCCCAAATTCTTCAGGACTGTCATTGATCAGTTGAGACGTACTTTTCTGAATGGACGCAGAATGTCCCGATTGTTACCTTGAAATGTATATATATATTGCATATGTGTAAATTCCTGGCTTCTCTTTCATGATAACTTACATTGACTTCCTGACTGACATTTGAATGAGTATCGGGGTGAGTGACTTTCTTGAGAGCTGGATGTGAAAATATAGGCCTACACACATGCCTCCTATTCACAGAAGCACTAGTTTTATATATGGGGCGCTCTATCGGTTCGAATGTGGCCACCAACGATTCGATCACCAGAGCAACGTCTGATATGACGGGAATGGGGATGACACTCGCCTACAATCCTCGACAAGTGTTCAGAGTTTGGGAGAAAGGTGTGCCGGCTAGGAACACCAATTGATACCGTCCCCATCCGGACCTGATTGCAGTTTTCAAATGGAGACACGTCCTCACACGAGTGATGTACGGGGTCAAAATGGGGACGGTATGAAATATTGATACCGCCATTTTCGCTGAATGTCGGGCGATATAAATCTGACAATGTGAATGTACAAGTCTAATCAGTTCAAACTTTCCGGAATGAAATTTTAAAATAAATGTTTCAATAGCATTATCAGTTTATGAGGTTCCGAGTCTCTTTTTCTGAACAATGGAATCAACACTGTTATCGTGTTCCATTGTCAAATAGAATCCACGAATATTCACCGTGTCAACTTAACAGTAACAGTAGCTATCAAATAGGATTATAGGACCTACTCTCAATAATGCATGAACACACATCTGGTGTCGTTACCTGGAACATTGCCTAAGTAGTGTATTGGTTGGTTACTTTGGGTAAAACCATTTTGACCCCTGATTCATGACAGGCTGTCGTATAGTTATTCCGTCGGAGCACCATTCGGTGGATGTAAAAGAGGTGTCTACGTTTGGGCATTGACACTACTATTTTCTTGAAACGTCCTAGCCAAACGAAAGTTTGCTCTGCTACCATAGTGTTTCGATGTTCTTTCAGCTCGGGGTACATTTGGTCGAAGCGAGATGGGTGGAGCTCTTCCTGACAGTACTGCATTTTGTGATTACGAATATGATCACGAATCATTTTCCGGCAAGCCCCCCACATACCCGCGAAAACGTTGTCAGACGACAACAGCACCTTCGTTGCCTTTAGGTTCACGATGTGGCACATGTTGTCATAGGCCAACCAGAAACCACTCCAAGTAGCAGGGTTCACGCCTTTCAGGCAGTTCCATAAAACCAAGAGCATAAACAACAGCACTTGCGACGGTGATTCCGACCTGTGGAAAGAGGAATTAACCAGTATGAGTTCATCGTCGACAGACTACAAATATATATTCGAGCATCCGTTTTTTATTCCTTGTACGATATCCAACAGACTAAGGCAATCAACGAATTTATATTAGGGGAGTATGTTGTACCTATTGTTTTTGGTATCCCTTGATGGTCATTCGAGGTCATGAGAGGTCAAAGTTTGAAAAGCGTTTCCTCTCGATAGCTGGAGGAGGGAACCGAATATGAACGTGAAATCTTGTTTGTAGGTTGCAAATATGAAATGGACGAGCCCTATAGTTTTGTTATGGCCTTGATAAGAGTAGGGCCGATGCGCGCCTCTGAACATGAAATGTACCTTATAGGAAAGCGCTAACCCTGATCCTTATTATACATAACATTCATATACTGAAGTTTTAGTGGGACTGATATGTTCCATCCTCCACGGAATAATGCCGCTAAAAGTAATGAGTAACAAATACATAGTGGCGAAAATGTCACGCTCATCAGCACATTTACATATTCAACCTGCGAATTTAGCCATTCACTGAAGACACATACTTGTCAGAAGTTGAACGAGTTTGTATAGGCTAATAATGTAGCCCTGGGTCATCAGGTCAAGTGAAAACTTGGACTGAACCTGAAAACAATGGGGATCATGTACCTTATTTGGCCAACTCACATACCAAGTAAGTCTGCACCTTCTAGTTCATCAGTTATCGTGATTACAAGGGGCGTAACATACACACACACAAACAAGCCCGCACCATCTCACAGATTCCATTAGCCTCGGGCATTGAATTGAAAAGGCATACCTGTAAATCGGACTGAACATCAAAATATGACCGCCCGGTGAAACAGCAGCAAGATGACCACGTGACCGCTGGTGCATGGGTTTTCGTTCTCCTGTGTCCTTTGTGCATTGTGTGAACTGTTCGTCGGAGTTCACCGAATCGTTCAGAATGGACTGAACAGATGACACATTCTCTTGGATAATATCCCTTCCAGCTGAAAGTTGTGGAACAAACGAAAATAATGATACAAACTAGAGCCGTTGTGACTTGTGAACATATGGAAGAGGCTAATACATCTCGATCGTAGACATCGTGTGGTGCGACCCAAAGCCCGAAACAAATGTTCAATGTTACAGCATATATGCATATATGTATGAATATGAAGACTGATGGTGCTGATAATGATATATTTTTGTAAAGGGTTAAAGATATATTTCAGCTTACCGTGTGTGTCAATAACGCTATCACCGGTACTGCAATCAAGCCCAGAATTCTTGATAACGTTTGCGACCTTCTCCTCAATGACACAATGGTCCTCCTTGGGTCGGTCACTTCCACCTGAATTTGAGATGAGGTAAAAACTTAAAGTTGAAGGTGTCAATGGTGTTTTGGATGAATAAGACTCAGTTGACCTTAGGCCCAAGTCTTACAGAGTCGCTGAACAAATGCGGAACATGACTGATGTCGCCCCAATGTGCGCAGATCAGTCACATCAACTTGTGGGCAATTTGCGTTTTCACGAACCTGCAAATTTGTCCTAAAATCATCGATTCCAGGACAGGGTGTGTATTTCCTTCAATAATTCAACATCAAAATCACGGGAATTAGGCTGGAAAACGTTAACAGGCCATTCTGAAGAATTACCATTCTTCCATTTATCGGAGATGTGAAGATGGAATCCCACTCCCCTGCACCGCCGATTACCAATGTCATGAATAGGCGGTGTGTGTGAGGGCTCAGAACCGTACTGAGTAGCCGTTCCCGATAGTGGCAAAGAGTTTGTGTCTGAGTTCTCGTAAGGAAGATGTACAAGGCCGTCAAGGATGACCTGCCGGTGGAAGCATCGTCAGTTGTCCGCAGCCGCGATTGGAGAAAGGTGTCCACTCGGGATATCGTGGGCTGCCTCATCGGCGCGTGAGGAAGTGGGGGAATATATTGTTCACTCTTTTACAAAACTGACCCCGGTCTGTACTGATTTTCTTGTTTACTCTTCATGAAAAAGCCACATACCATACGAGGCAATTGCCGGAAATATCGCAAAAAAATATTATCATACACAGAGAGATAAAAAGAAAGACACACACACGGCAGAGTGATCGCTATGTCTCTCCTCGAACACATCAGGCGAGACGGAAATGTCAACTGTGTCAGCATGTACGTTAATATGGTTAGTAACACACATACCAAGTATGAGCTTTATCAATCATCCGAGTTATCGTGTTCACGAACGAAGCGTCTCACACATGCACCACACACACACACTCACACACACACACACACACACACACACGACTTGACAACATAGATTCATCGGCGGACTGAATCAAGGAATGGAAATATCAGACGAACTGTGAAAAGAACCAATACTTTAGCACAGAAGACAAACCTTCGAAGCTAACGCCGCAGAAACGCAGGAAATCTCTCAGCTTAGTGGGAACCTTGTCTGCTTCGGATCGGCTGCTGTTATACTCCTGCACCAACTCGACGTGTCTCGAACAGAAGGCGGCACCTGTGGCAGGTTCAGAAGTGCATACATCAGGAAGGTTCAGCATTGGTATTCCTTTCACCACGTTCTGGAAAGAGAACAAGAGTGCCAATGGCACAGTAGCTCACCTGGCACATGTACATTTGTTTTACCGATGTAATCGGATGAGAAATGACTGATTGAGCTAACAATACCTAACATTGATGTCATGATGGCAGTATGGCCTTTGGCCAGAAATTCATGAAAACCCTCCATTGGGTCACAACCCAAGGACCATTACATGTAACGCTGAAGAAAATCAATCGAGGCTTGTGAGAGGAGATGCTTTTCAAGCACTTGTGTGTAGTTGCGTAAAATGGACCATAGGGCCTGAGTAGGACCTCATACCCAAAATTGTTGAACACCCCAAAGGCTATCACACTATCATTATGAATAAACATTAGCACTATGCATCAGAATTTGTAGTAGGAGAAGCATTTTGCTTGATTTGACATGATGGGCCCTAGAGCCAAGATTGGGCTTCAGGTCCAAAATCCATAGGCACCCCGAAAGTACGGCTATTAGACCATCATTATGACAGTACATCAACAATGTGTAACAAAATTGGTAGGAGATACAAGGCTTTGAGGTATTTCATGTCATGGGCCCTAGGGCTCAAACCAGGCCCTGGGTCCAAAATTCACCAACACCCCTGGCGGTGAGCTAAAAACGGGAACGAAATGGCTGTGAACCGGACGGAGGATTTAAGACAGTTCAACAAGTCTGAAACGAATAGGATTTTATAATGGATATTTGCTGTAACCATTCAGCCATTCGTACACAGATCGTGCATCATCTGGGCACATCCAACGGAAGAGAACCAAGGAAGTTGGAAACGGACACGGGACACATCGACCTTATGTTGGGGGGGGGGGGGGGGGGTTGCCGGGAATACACATCAGTTCCCAGCTTGTCTCTATCACTCTGAGAGCACCCAAGCGGACAAAACACGACAGCTGAGAACCGTCTATTAGAGCAGTGACGTCGTCAGACCCTTCAAGTGTCAAACTGCATCGAACCGATAATTTCGTAGTGTGAGGGGCAAAAAATGACACCTCAATATTTTTTCGTTCCCCTAAACATCATTTCTACACTCACCTCCCCTCTTTTTCTATTCATTGCCGAAGGCTCCAATAATCTATGCGGTCACGCAGGTTGCGTATTAGTGTGTATGCGTGTATGTGTGTGAGTGTGTGACGCCCATCAAAACCATAACGGAATGAATGACAATTTGACTTATTAGCTGCGGCTGAGCAGCTCAAGCAGTCATATTGTCCCTCCGTACGTCCGTTCGTCAGTCGTCACGTTCGCGAATTACTTTGAAACTGTACATGCGATCGATATGAAACTTGGCACTCATGTCCGCCCTTCAGAAATGTTGGATGAGTTCAATTGTGCGTGTAACACATGATCTTTGAATGAACTGACTTTGGTCAGTTATTATATTTACAGTGTTCAATTGCAAATTACAACAGACCCGAAGGCAAACTTTCTATATATGAGGATAAGCTGGAGATTCATGTGCATGATGTACTATTCGCCTGTGAAGTGCATACAACAGCAGCGGGTTAATGATTTGGCGCAAATACATCTTGTTATCGTTAATATTTGTTAGTCCGCCACACAAATTTGATAGTAGGACATAGCAGAAGGATAGTAGGATAGCAGCTGTCACGAATAGCGCCGTTGCTTTTTATTGCCTGCCACATTTTATCGGAGAGGCATATGGGTTCCACAGCTTCCTCTGTGACCCCCTCAATCCCACCTCATGTGACCTCAACCTCTGGACGACGCCTTCACTCCTCGCTCAATCCACGGGATTTGTCATTATGAATTTGGGACTCGGCGTTAATTGCGCTCAAAGTGCCCTCGTGAGGTTTGTTGTGTATTGGCTACTCAGACTTTCCATGTATTAACACAGCACCCTTCCACACACGCATCCGCGATTGTGCGCATCGGCGCATCGGAGAGTTATTAACCTATTCAGATGTTCATCAGAACAACCTGTCATCCCATACCTTGCACACCATCATGCAGTGGGTGAAATTCAATTTCCAGATACCGTCAAAGACGACCATCTTGCCGCATCCTGTGGGATAACAATTACAACAACGGTTAATACGGACATCCAATAAGGCGTTTCCTTATCAGCGGTACGTGTTTTGTCAACTTGTGTGTGGAAAATATATTGTTGATTAGGCTTGGTCAGAAATGCTTCTACGAACGATCCACGAACGGTATATACGAACGATTTTAGGGATTTCGTGGTTCATTTCTTTCGCCGTACTTGAGGCGTTTTTACGAAACGCAACTGTTCGTAGGCCGTTCTTAAGTTCGTAGACAGGTCGATGGTAATGTCCAAGATTTCGTCTCAATCTTACGAACACCGTAGAAATGACCCAACCGCACGGCAGCCGTAAGAACGCTGTGAGAACTGAGAACTCCGTACGGAATGTGTGGATACTTCCGGAACAACGGCGCATTATTTTGCTTTACGGCGACCGTAAATTCACCGCAAGTTATTCTTGATAACTTCTTACGGCGTTCGTAAGATTAAGTTAGTTCGCTCAGCGTTCTCACAAACGCCTCACAGTCACAGCGGAAGTGTCTGGTGTTGCGGTATTCGTATACCTCTGACCATATTCTAGTCCTGAGCGTATGAGTGGACGCCATAATCCCGAAATATCGAACCCAGAAAAGAGCAAGAAAGGGCGATGGTGGAACGCTTTGAGGATGAGAATGAAGATGAGCAGACATGAAAACAAGAGCCGAAGGGCCCGCGCCATGGTTCCTTGCGATAATTTTTCAACCAAAAAAAACAACAATACAAATCTCTGCGAGCACCCCAACTTTGCTAATTTTCGAACCAAAACTTGGACCTTCGAAAACTGCACTTCTCACGATAAACATTACAATTCTGTTTCAAAAATAATTACATGGACTTACTCCGCTGATGTTACCAAACCATCTGCTATCGCTTGATTTACTGAGCAGCGTATAGTCAATACGAACCGCCCACACTAGTATAGGGGAACAAGCAGCAGGCTCATGCAAAGTAGTATAAGATGGTACGGCATCTGCAGAATTGCTAGACCCTGCAGAATCGCCCGCATTAAAGTAATTCCGTCTATTCGTATACATCAAGGGAAATTTACACTGCTTTATTTGTTACAGAAATTCCCTACGAAAGTGTAGAAGTTTCACAAAATGTATGTTTTTCGAAGGGAAACATCTGGCATAATAGCAGTACCATTCTTAGGTCTATACATGATCTGGTTACCCAATAAATGGAAATCTGCACACCGACTGAACTGCCAGTATGTGACTTTAATCTAACCATGGTCTAACAGAGTTTGTGAAGGTCTACTACAATCAGGAAATTACATTTCCCTGCTACAATGCAATACTGTCTTTCTCGTATGCTGGAACGAACCCCCTCCCCCGCATTTCCCCCGCCAAACTTAGTGCACATCCCGGGGTGATACGAATCCCGGCCTATATTTGACCGTGAAAACGCCCGCATAACATCCCGCCACTTCTCCCGTATAGCGGGGACAAAATCACATGAACACCCCTGGCTAAATGTTGTCACCTCCCCCCGTTATCCCCGGGTATGGGGGGGGGGGGGGGGGGGTACAATTGACAAGTGTATAAACGCGACCGAGATCGCCCAAACCACGTGACCTACAGCACACGGCATAACAACTAATCACTAACAATGATTTGTCTTCTGCTATACCCGCAATCACGCATGCGCACCAACGATGCTGACGGCAATTCATCCATTCCCTACATGGAGCAAAGGACCATACACACGCGACATACCAATAGCCCAGCAAACGAACGACTGCTCCTGGCGCAGTGTATCTCTGCTCTACATACCAGCCGACGACCTAATTGTTCCAGAGTCCTGAACTCTCGGTACGGTCATGGTCGCCACTAATAGCTGCGCTACTCGGAATTGGCCTATAAAGTTGTCACGAGCGTCGTGAACGAATTTATTGATGCGAAGCAGGCCCTACTCGCACCTGTTAACAATTTCTAAGATAATTTATATATGGCCCATCAGTCAAAAGCACAACGGACGGCTTTGACAAGTAACCCTGCGAGGAATTCGCGGAGAAGCCAAAAATAGCACCCGATAAGAGTAATGATATACACACAAAAAAAGGTAATAAGGCATAGCGACTAAAATATCAAGTAGCTATGTCGTTACACCATAATATTCGTTCGATTTTGTAACATCAGATCGCGAGAAACTATACATATCTAGGAAATTGGACGGATATACCGGTAACTTGAATTATGTTCGATTGATTAGATTCGTCGAATTTCAGCCAGTACACACCCACGGATCTACCTGCGAACTTACGTAACATGCTCGATTTATTAGATCTGTCCGGTTTCAGCCGACGGATTGACTCAAGAGAATGGTACACGCCCCCGAGTTTCGTCATTTATATCGAATTTCACTGCACAATGAGTTCCGCGGCTGTTGTGATGACTTTTGGACCACGACGTTAGTACTTACTACTTAGGCTGATATCTGATTGGTCAAAAATGGACAGATCTGATGATTTGAACATTATGTAAATTGTTTCTTATGGTGTACAGGGATTTTTGGCAATCTGATTGGCTGAAATTGGAATTCGAACATATGTCAGTTACTAGAATATCTAAGAACATCTGTCCAATTCCTTGAAATAAGTGAAGTTTCTCGCGATCTGATTGGACGAAATCGAACATGATGCATGTAAGACAAACTTACAAAAGTCGCAAAATGGCTTATGGCACGCTAGGCACGCCATAGACCTCCACTTCGGTCCAAAACCTAGGTAGTCTACATCCACCCAGTCAGTCATGAGGCCTATATTGTGCAAGTTAAACCCGATGACATCGGAATGACTTCTAACTTAGTCGGGAACAACGGTGTAATGCATACATCAAGGTTCATTCAAATCCAACAATGTTGATGAAATCGATGGAATCAGGCAAATTTGACCTCTGATGACCTTTAAATGACCTCCATATATTTATGTCGGGACCAAGTGTGGTCCCCACCCACCAAGTTTCGTTTCGATCGGAGAAACACAGCCACAGCAGTGCAGCAACACCCGCTTTCAGACCAATCCGTAACTTCTTGGGGCTGACATGTGTGTTAGGGAGAGTGCGTTGGAGAGTTGTCGCGGCGGCGACGGCATGCCCACCCAAAACCGCAAAATCCCCGGACACTACTCCTGTCGCGGGGCAGTGTTGGGTCTAAGGGGAATTTGCGAGGGGTTCCACTGTCTAAATCCAGGAATCTCTTTAAAAAAAAGGCCCAGTAGGGACAATCCCTCCCAAATATTTGGATTCTGGGGTTGTTAGCTGAATACTGTATATGAGAATTCCTCTTTTCAATTCTAAAATCCCATAATAACTCACAGAGAGGGAATTCCCTCCCAGAATGAAAAGCTTAGCAGCACCACTGGTCGCGGGGTCATAAGCAAATGCAATTAAAAAGTGCAGGGAATGTAGGCATATTTTAACACTAGATAAAAACTGTGCACTCACGGCATCCTACCATGTTTTCACCTGATACTAATAGGCTAGCAAGTATGGTTGGGCCCGTATGAGGTAACTGGTAACGTGACAAACAGACAAACAACATGAGAGACGTGGTGTCATAGCTGCTCGACCGCATCTGACGAAAAGTCAGATCAAATAGTCAGGAAAATGTATGTCACAATACCTTTACGCACACATGCCTCGGTGCATGCATGTTCGTAAGCAGAAGACTGCCTCCTGTCCTCTATAAGTGGCAGTGCGTCGTCGTAAACAGTTCCATTACCAGAAAAACGGAAGTCGATGGATTTGATTCGCCTGAGTTCGTTTTCCACCTCGAACCAATAGAAGGCACTACTGAAGGAACGACGATCCACCGCTGGTTAAAAATGAGATGAAGAAGCATGTTAAAATAAGAGCAATATCTTGGTCCGTGGATTTGAACGATCAACAAGAAATCCCCAAATGTCAATTATCAGTGGGATGGAGTAGTTGGATACACAATGTCTGAGGGCGGTCTGGTGGTTTGACTTGCTATCTGATCGAGATTGCACTTTGATAAGCAGATAGCCTACTGAGCGGACGTTGCGCTTGAATATTTACCTGTGGCACTGGGATAGCTTAAGCATATGGTAATCACAAATCGATGTTTCCCTGGAAACAATTCAAATTTTCTGAAATGTCATTTCATCCCAATTCCCGTTAATATTGACCTGACACGTTATAAATTCAGTTCCGGATAACACACTCATATTATGCTAGGGGCTACACATATCTAGTACTGCCGCTAGATGTGAAACATCCAGCAAGGAATCAGTACGCAGTTTTGCCATACTTGCGGTCTTGTTACTGGATAGACGAGGCTCACCTGTGCCTGTCTGAGACCTCAGAAAAGTATCGTTGATAGCCAGAGTGAACCCCTCGAAAGACACCCATGCATGGTTGCTGTATGAAGATAAAGGGAAACAGGAAGATAACTGGAAACGTGATCTCATAATATCTGTCATTGAGTCGCAACATGGATGACATGTCCAACACTCCAACAGCACGTTTGCTGCCAAGATAGGTGACAGGCAGAAAACACTGCGACATGTATAACAAAACAAGTGGATTCTCGAGCCGCTGGTTTCCCTTATTTCGCGATCAGAGGTTTTTATTCTCTGTACCTCATTCAAGCGAGACAGGCGAGCGATATAGTGTTGATAAGATGTGTGTGTAGAATGGAGCTCGGTCGCACCCGAGTACGGGACAGAGTCATTAATGGAGATCGGATTGACTCAGTCAGTAGAGTTCCGGATTGTTTATCGAAAATTGGATGAAAGCGAACATGTTCGATTCGATTCCTTTGAAAGAACTATACTGAGTGCCTGAATTTGCGATCAAAATGCTAAAATGATTCATGGTTGTCATATTTTCTTCACATTTTGTTCAGTGTACGGAATGGATGACCTAGGCTGGAGTTAGACTGTCATAACACTCCCGGGGGGTCCTGGGGCCCAGCTCCGACGTCAAACTGTCAAACTTATCAGTGTCATCAAAATGAATACGTTGAGTATCGAAGACATAGTACATGAACGGTCCTTGAAAATGTGTCACGCATAGCAGGCGGGGGGGGGGGGGGGGGGGGGGGGGGGGGGGG
>JAUOBX010147694.1:0-12355 GCA_032360705.1 Eupentacta quinquesemita
CTCTAAGACGGCAAAGCTCCATACTCTTCCCTGTGTGACGCCTCCAGTAGGCATATAGTATGTTCAGCAGACACGAAACAAGTCACTGGGTGACGTGTTTAAGTTGATCATAGGGATACATCTGTTCAGTATTTAACATTGGACTCTGTTCGCTGGACATTAGCGATTATTTGTGGCCAATTTCAGGTGGATTAGTATGTCAAGTCAAGTTTATGTCATTTGTACAGCGACAGAATTCTGGGAAATATTGCTATTCTTTGAAGAAGCAAAATGAAGATTTAGTTCAAAATGAACGAGTCTGTTGAATCACCAGAGTGTTGTGCGCTGAAACACATTTTGTTAATTGGAAAAAAGTTCACCCACAGGCTATTCCAAGTAGCTAATGCCACGGCCATCTTCGACTAACACCATGAGGTAACCCAGTGTACAACTATACTGTACTCTCATATTCGTTCTAAATCAACTAAACGGAGCGTTTATGAGCTCCCTAAATTGATATGATACGGAATCAGCAGTAGGTTACGCCAACGAACCAACGTAATTCCCACCGACATTTGGTAATGCGTCATGTACCGGTAACTCATGTTCTACTCCTGTTATTCATTGTCACTTTAATCCATCTCATGGGTATTCTGAGAGGTTCCTTCCATGCTCCACCCGTATTACGCCAATACTCCTTGTGACGTCATCGTGACACAAACCTACTGATTAGTACTGATTGATTGAAACAGTGGAGGGCATGTAGATGCATCTACATGCCCGCCAGTGTTTCATATATTCTTAGAAACGATAGATGAATATTGACAAGTCTTCGGATACTGGTTTGAAAGGTTGGCGATGATAACTCATAGTCTTGCTGAACTCAATGTATTCATATGCGGTTTCCTACATCACCTGCGCCGGTGAAATTGTATTTAATGAAATAATTTGCTACAGAGCTAAAATCGTGGCTGGCTATTCCAGAAAGGGCAAGACCACAAAAGATACAGTAAACTCCCCACAGTGTTGAATCATCAAGGACACTAGACATATCCTATCCACCCCAGCCATTGGCTCCCGTAGACTCAGCAGGAACGTTTAGTAGGCTCTCATACACAGGACAAACTGATCGAACTATGACACCTTAACCACTCCCCCTGAATAAACAAGGCCTGCATGACCAGGGGAGATTCACACAGGTAGTGAGAAACAGTTTCGAAGAAAGATAATGACATATGACTTAGACGAGTCCACTTGATTTTTGAGTGGTTTCCCTCACTTTTCACCCTCTAATGATCTCTGATGGGCTTCAGATATGAACTAGCAAAAATTCCAATGATGTCTGTGGAAAGAATTGCAATTATTTTTCGCTGTTTCGTTGAAATCCACCCTAAGACAATATTCATCGAAAATCTGTGAACATGTTATAGGAAGCATCCCCTAATGAACATTATAACCCAATGGAGAAAATTTATCATTATTTGTGGAAGTAGTATCCGTTTGAGTAGAATATCGCAGTGTCTCACGGTGTTGTCGCTCTTAACACAATATAACCATCTATCGGAAATATGCGAACAAGCTTTAGGTAGCACCACCCAAAGAACATTATGACCCAATTTAGAGAAGATCTATTGTTCTTTGTAGTAGGAGTAGCATCTTGGAGTTCTTCACATAACAGCTCATAATGCCCCTTCTGTGACTTTTGACCTCGGCCTTAGAAAGGTCACAGATGTGTCATCATTCAATGAACATCCGTACAAGAACGAACATTTGGCAGCCGAAAAAGCTAAAGTTTACAGACTGGATAGATAGGCGGATAGATAGAGTGACGCTCCCTTTACAATAGCTCAACCAGCTTAGCTTGTTGAGCTAGAAACGATAGTTTAGTCAAATTCGTTCCCTGTATAAATATTCTACCAGCTCTTTCCAAATCATGCGTATGCAAGAACGAATATATATATTTTTCTGGTGATCCAACATTGTCACATCACCAAACCTTCGTCGGAACCGAGAGTTGATAACGTGAAATGTCAATGTTTAGCCATGCCTATCGATTTAGTCTTTGGAGCCAAATCTATTTACACTTTGCAGGCCTCTCTACATGGCAGTCTTTGTACAAAACAAAATCAAGATGCATCCTTGACTGATGACTCGCCATACGATTATTTAGGTCTTGTCAGAATAAAGACCAAAACCTTTCTACAAAGCTTCAAATGCAACACAAATCAAAGTATATTCTTCAATGATAATTTGACATGAGATTAATTTATGGGGGATTTAGGAAATATCAACATATCATCTCCTACAAATAATTGTTTGTCACCAAATTGTAGGGGAATAAAGATTTGAGAAATATCAACATATTTCCTCCTACATGTTTGACACTTATTTGTCATCAATTACTGTATTCTACATTCAGAAGACTTGATTTGAAGGTAATCCACGAAATGATTCTCTTTCCTCTCAAAATTTCATAGAAAAATACTCTATTGGAAAAATATATTACACTAGCTGAATAACTACAACAGTAGATGAGTTACAACGAATGAGTTGAGAATTCCCCACCCAAATTGACTCATGTTCAGCTTTTGTGTGATACCCATAATTACAACATCTGTGAACCAAGAAGATTAAATTACACTACAATATGTAAATTCTTTACTGCACGGAGACACCAACTCCATACTGAGACACACCTTGTGCAAACTTTTTTGTAAGTCACAAAGAAGATCAAATTGGAAGTGAGGCTGTTATTATGCCTGATATCATTCTCACAAATAGCAATGTGAGCGCTAAGGGGAGGGACAGAGGGATTTCATTGTTCAAATGCAGAAATCCCTCTAAAAAAATGAGCAAGGAGGGACAATCTCTCTATATGTGAGTCCTTTCTCTCACTTCTAGTATTCCCCCCATAATAACACACATGGAGGGAATTCCCTCCTAGAAAAGAATCAGTGCCATCACTGACACATGGTATCTAAACGCTAGCTATTTTGCCAACAATTATTTTTTGGTGAATTTCAAGATTTATTCTCACACAGCTTTTATGATTAAGTATCAGGTAAATGAACTTGTGATATGCTACAGTTATATGATAAGTATAGATCCACTGAATATTGAAAGATAAACTACTATTCATGTTCCGAAAATACATGCAAGTTCCATACCTCACAATAGCAAAATTTGACGCAACTATGTTGGACGTGTACATTTTCCGGGCTGTGTATATTCAATGGGACTCTCTTTCTTGACATCGTAAACACTTCTCAGACACATGCATGCATTGTTTCATTCTCAAATATGTTCAAACGCATACGTTACATGTGCCTGCAAAGTTGCATTTTGATTGTGAAAGTTGGGCAACTGTGCGTACTCACAGTGACGTTACACTTAATAGATGGACAATGGAAGATACTACTATACATTAGTGAGACGATATGGTATTCTCTATTACACATTTTGGAGGGGGACTAGTGTAGTTGTAACAGGTGGCACCTTGGCAACCTGCCAAATTTACCAATTTCAGTAAGTTACAAGGTATTTGTTACACTCACATCATCTTTGATTACCAGTGTATTATTAGTATTATTAGTATTATTATTTCTTACTGCATTAATGTTATTCATGCATCCAGATGTTGGAAATGTTTTCGCACTTACTGTATAGTAGTGACAAGTGTCAAAATGTCAGGAAGAGTTATGTTTCTTGAAGTCCTCGAAAAGGGGGATCAGACTGTTGTCTGGAGATCGTGTACACCAATTGGCACACATCAAACTGTATACACCAAGGAAGCTTCAATCTGTATTTTACGCCATCGACTACTATGTTATATATAGCTCAGCAAAACTGCAAGTGTATTAATGTATGGTATTGATAAACCTGCATATATATTCTTTGTTATTGCAACTTCAAGCACATGATATATCTATCAACCACATAGTTGGTGCAACCTGAAGAATTACACACAGAGAGTCTTCTTATGGTGGCAATTATCATTTTATAGTTCAGCACCACTGTGAGAGCATTGTATGATACTGACTAACCTCTTACATTAATTCTTGTTAAATTGCAACTTTGAGAATTAACAGCACATGATATATCTGTCAATCACATCTTCGGTGCCACTTGAAAGGTAAAGTGAGGCGTAAAGAGGACTAGGAGAGGTACAGTTTCCCGGTCAAACCCCATCTCTTCTGCATCATGCAAGATTGTTAGGAGACAAGCGCAAAGGACGACAGCTATTGCGTCTATGAGTAATGACTGCACAAAGTCAATGGAGCATCAACCACTCCCTACAGCATCCTTGTCACTCTAGAGGGCGCCAGATTCATCTAGAGGGCGCCAGATTCATGAAGGGTTGCAGGCCATCTGCCGGGCAAAGGCACTCTCTTCCTCGTCTTCGTCGTCGCTGTCCAAGTCTTCGGAGGATGAATCGTCGTCGCTGTCAAGGTCATCCCCCTCCTCAAGAGCCTGTGAGAGTGGATATTGGGAATGTAGGGTAATAATGGGTAGTGAGAGGGTAGTTGTGTTTTCTTCTTCACCTTTTGGTTTGTGATGGGGGGTGGGGTGAGAGGGAGAAGGTTGTGTCACTTAGTAAATTAGATTAAATTTAGTTCTCACTGCCACATGGGAGTGGCCTACAGTTTTCTGATAAGCCTTCAAGGGTTTCCAGGTCACATATTCACTTCTATTCCAGTTGTAATATCTCATGCATGTGATTTCTTGTACTATAATGTAAATATGTGGAGAAACAAATAAATAAATGAATGAATGAATGAATGATGTTCATAATAATGTTCATATCATAATTTGTACCTTCGGGGTGTCCAGGATGTTTTCGCCCAAGGTCCCGAAAGCCCATTTTACGAAATTTTACACAATGGTACTGCATCTCCTCCCACAAGTTTCAATTGAGTTTCTTTGAAGTTTCATGTAAGGATCCTACGGTATGGCCATTTGTGGTAATCAGGAATTTTGGGATGAGGGCCCATTCACTCATTATATGAAATACTGCAGACTCTTGTATCTCCTACAAATTTTGTTGCACAGTGCTGATGTTCAGTCATAATACTATAATTACTACCAACAAAACCAAACCAAACAGGACAAGTTCACTAGACACTCTTCACATAATTTTGTTTCGGTTTGAGCTACTGAAACATTGGTTCTCTAGTTTAGAAGAAATGTTACGATAATCCCCACCAACGTGCTTCAAACAGCGTTGTACTGAAATACTCAACTGATTGCTTCAATTTCATTTCATTCAAGAGTGATGATCACGTCATCACAGCGACTGGGAAGACCGAGCCGCAGGCGCCTCTATGATGGCGTCTTCAAAGGTCTTAAATGAAAAGAATGACCGAATTCACTGAAATACCCTCACTTTTATTACCATTTATGAGTAGACGTCATAAACAAAAGTATACAATTCGAATGCGATTCGCGACTGGGTCCCGAATGACTTTCGACCGATCAGAATGCAGGAAACCGATAAACCGATGCAGGAAACCGATCGAACAATAATAACACATTTATAACAATAGTTCCAGCCCGTTAGAGACACTTTTCGAGTGGACACTCCTAGTTTCGGAATTCCAGTTAACAACTTTTTGATCACCCAACCGGAGCTCTACTGACTTAGCTAATCCGATATATAATATATCATTGGCAGTCCCGGGCATTATTGAGTGATCTAATATCTAGACGGGCGCACAACAGGACTCGTCCTTTCCAAAATAAAATACAATAACAAATTGAAATGAATATTCTCAATTGAAAACCATCTTATATGACCGTACTGCATGCAGTGGGCTCGGTATAGCAATACTCTGACCTAATACGCCCATTCACATCAGTACCGTACCCACGTGAGTGCTTTTTTTTATCTTCCAGGACTGCGCCTTCTATCGATCGTTCCCGAGTTGCGACAAGATGGACTTTCTACAAGCCCAGGTGTCTAAAGGAGGGGGAACGGTGAAAATTTCCGAAAGGCAACTCTACCTTTACCTTTACCTCACAGAGAACTTTACTGACGCCGGTGTTTTCCGGGTGCCGCCCTATTTCCTTTATAAGGAATGGATAAATCAGAAGGAGGATACAGAGGGAAAGAACAATCATCTGTCGCTCTATTCTGACGAGGAGCTCTCAGCACTCGAAGGCGATTTACGACGAAGTCAAATAGACAAATTGATAGACGGCAGGAGAGCTGACTGTGCAGTCGACGAAGTTGTAATAATGCTCGAAAAATGGGCGAAGCAGAACCACGATAATATGTTCATCTTCTCAGATTACCAGTATAGCGATTATCTCAAGAACGTCAAGACTGTCAAAGTGAGCAACATCAAAGGTGACCACGACATCATAGCTATATCTGAGAGGTACGGTGTTCTCTTCTTCCAGGTAAAGAGCTGCAGAGCTAAAGACCAAGGGACAAACTCGAACGTTCGATCGAAGACACATGATGCATTGGAGCAGACTTTGAAAGACCGGTTTGTCTTCCTGCAGTCTAACAGAGACCTTCCATTTGTCAACCTCTCGACGCCGATCCATGGATTCGTCGCCCTGCCTAATGTGGAGGACGGGGATCTGCTGGACAATGGGAACTTTTGCTGCTATCACGGAGCATTAGTTCTGACTAGTTCCTCACTGGGATCAGTAAGCACGTTCTCGTTCTGGTTGCATAATGCCTTAGCAACGAGCGCCGTGAGAAGTCCGCGCTCTGTCGCGTTCTCGCACGACCAGTTCCGCGAAATTTGCGGGAGGTACGTCGGTTTGGCCTCCTCTGTTAACGTACCTACATTATCGAAGGGGATCAAGGCATCGGGGAAGAAACTCAGCCTAAATTTTCTGACCCCAAGGCAACGCGAGGTCGTAAATTCTACCAGTGGACTGATGATCATATCAGGCGACACCGGGACGGGCAAGAGTTTACTCCTCGCAAAGAAAGCACGACAAATCATGGACAATGCGAAGGCGATCGGTCAGCAGTGTAAAATACACATCGTGACCTGTACCGATATAAACGACTCTTTGCATTGCGCGCTGAAAATGTCCTATCGATCCAGTCAACAGCTCGAGAAGTTTTTGACTTTTCTGAAAGATGACATCAATATCACCCAGTTTAGGGTCCTTCACCCGGACGAATTTGGTCCAAAGGTCAAGAGCTTTAAGGTCACTCCAGATCTTCTGGTGAAGACTATCAAGAAATTGACGAGAGAGAGGGACGGGACGGCCCGGCATATATTGATGGACGAGGTACCATTCGAGCTCTTGAAACAGGCCAAGGAATTGCTTGACGCCAGTGTCGATGACATCCCCGTGGACACTTACGTGTGGCTGACCGTGTGCACGCACACCTATCGAGTCGACTCTCGACTGTCTAGAGACCCATGTTGGATCAAGGAACACATGCCATCTGCCTTTGACTTCAGGTACCTAGAACTGGTCAAGCGGATACCGCGAAGTCTGTTCAATCTCGTCAAAGCGATCCAAGCTTACACGGGCGACGGTCACAGCGAGCACTCGAAGTGTGGCCACGTAATCGACGGACTCAAACCAATGCTATACCGGCTAGACAAATGCAAATGCGATATCGACGACGGTGAGGATGACTCGATCGACTATATGAGCTGCAGGTGTGTACCGTCGCGTGTCCACGAAACCTTCCGCCGGATATTTCAGGATGTCCTCAAGAGCGAGCTCACAGACGACATCACCGTAACGTTGCATAATTTTGCAATCCACGGGAGCTCGTTCACGGACCTCAAACGACTCCTGGATACGACGTTCGAGAGATTGAACATTCCTATCACCTGGTCTACTGTTCTCTTCAAGACTCCAATTGGCGACGAGGAATTAGACGAGGATGAGAGAGAACGAGAGAGGGTTGCGAAAAGTGGCGTCTATCAGGAGCCTCCAGACCTTTTTGGTGATAGTATATCTGATCCCGAGTATACCAGTCTGGGACCTGTCACGAGTGACGAGACGGTGGGAGCTCGGCCGGACGGGCAGCAGGAAAAGGACCAACAGCAGTCCCCGATAATGGTCGTAGACACACGGACATTTGTTGGATGTGAGGGCAAAATCGTCATAAGCTTTGATCAGTGCGGAATGTTCCACTACTTCGTGGGAGAGCGAGGCGTGGGCTGGTTCCGGAATACGATCGTGAGGTGCGTCGCCCAATATATTTACGTCACCTGGCCGGAAGACGAGGCCGCCCGCAACTGGCGCAAGTATCTGAAGGAATACAGTGAGGACGTCTTTGCAAGAAATAACCTCACCCAAGAGCAACTGGACTTCCGTAAAGACCAAATGGCTCAGGGTACGGCTGCTAGCTACAAACCGAGCTGTTTAGCGAAACTCCTAGAACACGACCTATTTGTGGTCAAGTCAAAGTCTTGCGGCACATGTGCTTCCGGATGGATATACATCCGTTAATGTACTGTCACCTTGATCGGGTTACGCGGCCCGACGGGAACTTCTCTTTACCAGTTTACTGATTTGGGCAATATTCTACAGCACTGATGCAGTGTCCGTGACGCAGAATATGTCTGAAACTTCCATTTTAGAGACCTATAGTGTTACCACCGAATTACGACCTATGATTAGGCAGTTAGGACAGTCTTCTTCACTTGTCGGGTCCATTAGTCTGAATGACTATACCTGTATATCGGATTAAGTAGAAATGTGGAAATTCACTGAATGTTGATATTAACAGTTTCTTATTCCTTGACTTCAGTCAGGGCATCTATGCATAGTACGTCGTATGTGTGTGTATTTATGTAGGCCCAACTTGAATAGGATGAAACTCATACTTAGGCTACCATGCCCATGATCAGTAGACCTTCGCTATTGCTTTGAAATAATCTCACAGTAACATTCTATAATCCATGCTTAGTCAGTTAGTATGCATGTCCGACTATGAGCCCTGTACTGTTTTGAGAAGAATGATTGCTTTAATTGGGTGGTATTTTGTGACATTGTGTGTAGCTTCCATACACAGAAAATACAACACCTCCATTCACGGTGAAAGTTTTCGTAGCCTGGTGGAATTTGAATTTTTGGCATCTTGTGGAAGCATCATGGGCCCGGAGCATTCATCGCCTCACTGGATTTGATCCACAGTTCTTGAGAAGCATGGGCCTATCTTTTTTCGACTTGCCTTCTTTTAATGTGTATACTTGTATCCAATGTTCCAACACTAGTTTCTTCCAATGCATGTAGTTATTTCATACGTTGTATTCTAAATCGCTCCGTTTGAGCGTTTCAGTAAATTATTTGTCCGAGGTTTCTGTATTTATTCCGATTTTTATAGTTCTATGTTTGTGTGTTTCTATGAGACATTGCTTACTTCTGTTTAAAAATGTTTTTTCGAAGCGCTCCGATCAATTATCATTGGATTTAGTGATATGTAAATATATGACTGGAATGTTCAGTGCAGAGCATAATTTGTTTAATAACTAATAATAAAATTCCGAGAGGCATGGTCATGGCTGCATTCCGAGTTCGTGAGGCGAACTCGTGAGCATTTTTTCCGAACGTTAACTTCAAACATTGCTACATCTTGCACCGGATAACTAGTATCACCAAACTATTTTAATAATCACAGTCGCTTTCCATCCCGTCATACAATCCCAACACTTTTATATTAGGCCCATATAGAATATGGACCTATAGTCTACAAAAAGATCACCTTTTGTTACACGTGTTCGTCTGACCATATGGTTTCATATGACCGTGGTGTCCTATATCAGTTGTTTTAATTTTATAATCAGATTTTATCAGCAATACTTTAATTGGGCCTGTAGTTATATGCAGCACATTGCTCTGCTTTTTAATCATATGACAATTGATCAAGAACTCACAATTATTATAATTTCACCAAATGAATATTCTTTCAAATATCAGACGCAGCTGGGCTAGTACGTAATTGTTGTTCGCCTACTCTCATTTTCTCATATACTACTGCTCTTTGCATTCTCTATTTGATCTGGTTACTGTTTTTCCACTTGGTGAATAATTACATCATATTTCGATGCATTAAAATGGACTGAATGACAGGTATGTCATCAGCCGGTTGCGAATGTGTATGTTCGCTACGAGTATAGGATACCTCGGAAGAGATCCCTGACTCACTGTTACGGCCGGGTGTATTTAAATTATCAAAACTCGATAGGAATTACATCTTTTCATAAAATTTCATCTGTATTTTCTTGTTTTATTTTTATGGATAAGCTTTATATTGAGTGTATTTTTACTTCTGTAAGTAAATGAGATAAATTACCATGAACTGTATATTTACCGTTCTGCGAATGAAACACGCCGGGATCCCAAGATCAACAAGAAACTAGTTGAACAAGTTAAAGGCCAGAGGAAAGACTATTATTGATTATATTAAGGGGGTCGCCATCTAGTGTTGCTGGTATGTGGGCAACCTTGAGAACAGGAATATGCAAACTAGGATCCCGGAATTCGAGTTCACGAATTGTGAGCCTGGATCCTTGTGCCAGGTATGCTCTGTTTTATTTGTCGGAGGCTTAGGGAAGCCTCAATGGATCGATGCCTTCGGAAAGGCATGAGACTTTGAAACCAGACTATAGTTCCTGTCCTCGGCAGTATATTGGGGCGTCATCAGTGTTGCGCCTAATGGAAGGCGTTTTGTCTCGTTCTAGGAATTAACCTTCGTTCTGTTCAAAATTCGAAAATTAACACTGTTATCAGCCTCCGCATATCCTCCCACGAACCTCAATTGATTTCTTTTGGTGTTACATGTAATGATCCTCAGGTAGAGGAGTTGGGGGTGTTCAGGAATTTAGGCTGAGGGCTCATTATATATGAAATATCATATTGATAACTATTGTATCTCCTACAAATACTGTTGCACATTGCTGATTCGGTCATAATGATGGTCTAACAGCCCTACCTTCGGGATGTCCATTTTATGAGATTCCATGGTACACAAAATGCCATCATGACATCAATGATAGCCCAATCAGTCACTTCTCATCAGATTGTTAGAGTGTTCCGATCGAGGTTCTGCTTTTTCGAGATCGGCAGACCAAGAGCGATCTTGATACTAGTTGGCATAATTCCGTTTGTGAGCGCCTTATTCCGTATTCGCAATGTTTGCTATCACCTATGGTCAGCCATGACCGACAAAGGCCTACTGCAATAACTATACATTCTCCAAAACACATGTGAACTCATTGTTTTTCGTTTGTAGGCCAAAATCCTACATGGAGAACGGCTAGACATACGACACGGCACTTTGTACCCGAAACGAGTATTTGGTAAATTTCCTGCAGTCATAAACACAACAAAGACTAAAATTGGCATTGCCACGCATGGTAGAACAGCTCCATGAACAGACTGACAGGATCATGTCGGGAAACCCATCGAAACTAAATTACTTGCTACGCTCCATAGACTGATAGACGTGAAGGCACGCTAGGCATTCGGTTCTTTCGATTTAGCCTACTGTGGCCGTTTTAGTCGGCTTACTGATATACCGTGTACGGTGTATATAGGTTATGCTATCTGTCGTGGGAATTTATCCAACGTGAATTTCTTCATTGAGTCAACATTCGAGGTACCGTATGTTTTAAACATTTGAGTCATAATTCGAAGTCTATAACAATTCTACAAACTACACGGTCTACAAGAACGATCGATAGCTGCAACGTCCGAAATGTAGTATACTGCTGACACTCATATTGGTGAACAGGAACTGACATTTAGTAGGCCTATACCGGATATTGAATTCAGTTATATTTTGGGCTGTTACCTTTACTTAATGGGGCTACACATGTCCGCCCTAGAAGAATCTCAGAGAGATTCGAGAGTAGGCGTTGCTCGATTTTACAGGTTATTATGCGAAATTACGAGATTATCAAAACTTGGCCGATATTCACGAAACCTGGTGGGTGTGAACAACAGATGGTCTCGAAAAAGCGAAGCCGTCACGAACCTATATTTCTTATGTTTCATATCCAGCCAGCATTCTAACTTAACGAGCATGCGGAACTGCGTAGTGATCCCTTGTCCTGTTGATTTGTTGCCGGCCTGTCACCTCGGGCAGTATGTGTCCTTTCCTCCTTACCTCTTATGTTATACTTTCCTCCTTACCTCTTATGTATACTGTATCAGTATGAATAAATAGGCCTAGCTACATCTAACGAATAACCCTAAATTTTCTTTGCAGATGAATTTTAGGAAAGTTTATTCATTCAACGGCAGTGACCATTACAATTGCAAATGGAACCAAAAGCATTTACCAATGACTTATGGCTGGTAGTAGCCTGGTACTAGCACAATTTATTGCCGATATTCATATTACCATGTATATCAGAACACACATTTTGTTTGACGAAATTGACAT
>JAUOBX010148027.1:0-12353 GCA_032360705.1 Eupentacta quinquesemita
CCCCAGCCCTACACTAATGAGCAATAACATAGTAGAAAATATGATGACATGGTTCTGTTTTCAAAGAGTAATATTTTGGCAGCTTCACTCGATAGCCCTATGGAGAATATTTTGTTTGTACCCGACAGCTGTTTAGTTGTGAGCATGCGCACTTGTAACCGTGAACGGTGAACTGGCCCATTTCACGCGTTGCCTGTATTTGACAACTAAATGTTATGCCTATATGATAGGTTATACACCCCATATAGGGGCCCATATATGCATATACCACAGATGTGAATAATTGTTAGGCTACCTGATCAGCTGATAGGCTTCTGGCTATAATTCGCTACTAAACACCTTCTTAGTCAGATGCGTCATCACTACACAAAGGATTTAGGCTATGTGTGTATGTCTGTACATCTCTCCATAAAAAATAGAACAAAAACAACTAACGATATCAGGGGATCCAGTTTGTGATCTACGCTAATTCAGCTTGTAGCAGACGTCTGACTCTGAAGTCCCTCGGTTACTTGAACTGCCCTTAAGTAAGTGGCGCCGTGTACATTTGACATCGAATATCAAACGCGAGCTTAGGACAAACGTATCCAAATTAGGCAATGGCATTACTAACCCTAATATGTCGTCTTTGTCTCTGCAATACCGTTCTTTCCACAGTACTGAGACAGCACTGCTTCGAGCTCAGAAATATATTTTATCTGTTCTCGATAGATGTTACGAACTCTTTCTGGTGCTACTCGGTTTCAGTGCTGCAATCGATACAATAGACCATACACAGCTGATGGATCGTCTTGGTGAAAGATATGGTATGGCTGGTAAGGCGCTCGATTGGTTTCCCACTAACGTGTATGGTAGAACTCTTCTATATCTACTCTACTACATCCCATCCTACCAGTCTTGACTGTGGTGTGTGTGGTGTTCCTCAGGGGTCTGTTATTGGGCCTATTGCTTTCATACTATTCAGCGCTCCATTTCGAGACATCATTGCTGACCATGCATGTTATCCAGTCTGTCGCCCATGCTGATGATACTCAGCTCTATCTGACTTTCAACCTTTAAGATCGTGATGATGCTGTGAACAGGACGGAAGCTTGTATATAACTGACTTTAGATCATGGTGCCGTTCTAAAATGCTTATGCTAGATGAGAAGGAAACAGAGTTCATTTACCCCTCGTCACACTATCAAAGTCTGCAATTCCACTATTCACCCTGTTGCTCAAGCTCATATTTTGGGAATGATCATGGATTCTTCAATGAGAATGTCTAGTCATGTACACTACTATCGTGAAGCTGCTCTACATCCAGGGAAATGTCGTTAGATGGCAATTCCCTGCTACATCAGTGTGATCAGAATGATAGGAAACATTCGCCAATACCTGGATAAGAAGACTACAACCATGCTGGTTATGCTCTTGTCACATCTAGGCTGGACGCTTGTACTTCACTGTTGTTTGGTCTTCCTGCATGACAACCTAATTAACAACATTTAGCGAGAGCAAAACATTGCTGCACGCCTTATTCCCCGTGTCCCTCGCCATTTGCATATCACTCCATTGCCTCTACCAGCTCCACTGGCTCCCAACTAGACAGAGAATCGCTTTCAGAATCCTTCTAATCACGTATAAGGTTATTAACTGCTCAAGCAGGACTCGAATCACGACATGATTGAGTCAGTCAGTCTCAGCAGGGAATCGAGTCGAGTCAAAACATTTGCGATTTCAATCTCGAGTCAAGTCGATATATTTTCTGTTTAGGCTCAAGTCAAGTTCGAGTCCATTCAGAAGGGCCGACAAGACGATCCTTTTTCCGAACTAGTTCTTACATTTCTGTTCTCTCCGTAGTGCGCCATATAATAGCTTGTAATAATGATAATAAGTACTTGACTTGTCTAACAGCCTAAGTAGCCTAATTGACTTGACCTGTTACGACACTGTGTCGTTGTCCCGTTAACAATGTTCAACCCGGACCCGCCAGCAGATTTGATCAATATTTTGCTAACTTCACAATATGGTCATGATGCTGATACATCGTGAATCGAGCGAACAACCCGATAAATCTTCCGGTGAGCGGAAGTTCTTCAAACATTTTAAATGCAGCCACTTCCCATATTTTTGCCCAATCCCCATATTCTGCAGTTCAGCTTCTCCCGTCTACACAGATAGCGGGACGATTTCACAGCAGTTGCAATATTGTTCGTCACGTGGGGCCATCACGAGACCTCATGTGGCTGGCCCTGTCCTGTTTGTGAACTTATTATATGGTCGACCCAGCAAAACACATGTAGATTGGTCTTTGGATGTTCCCCGTGTGGTATACGAGTCCATGTTATTCCCGGGTGATATTTCTAGAGGAATTTCGGAGAATCGAATTCCGTCGCAGATTAGAAATGAACGCTTTTCAACTGTTTAAATATATTTACAATCGATCCTGTCTCAGGTTTCAGGGTTTCAAGCCTCTAGGAGAGCGAGACCATTTAAGAGGGCGTCCTTCCATCGAGCCATGATACAACCACCCCAACCCCGTCTCAAAATGCTAATGCTAGTACCACTAGTGAACTACAACCGGCATTCCGCCGTACCGCATCATCTGAACATGACTTTAAAGGGATACTGCAGGTAACATGGGCTTATCTTGTAGCTTCGACAAAAATAAATACATCAGTCTGAACCGGACGTTCATACGACGTTCCATTACAGAGTAAGAGGACTTCAAAGTTTGGGCCATGAGCATTGCGCAAGATGGACGCTATCCAATTATGCATTACCTTCCCTGGACTACCCAGCAAATTGCCTTTGTTCTTCTTCAACATGTTCACATTATTTTTCCGACAAAGGAACATATCCTCCCCAAACAAAAAACTTGATGTGGTGAATTGATATTTTATGTTTGTGTGTGTGTGCGTGTGCGTGTGTGTGTGTATGTGTGTGTGTATGACATCTTGTTGTGAACACGATTACTTGAGAACGGAAGCACAAATCATGTTCATATTTGGCATGTTGGTTGCAATCATGGAGAGGAAGAACACTATTGTCTTTGATGCCAGGTCAAGGTCATCCAAGTTCACAGTACGATAAGTCCTATATATCTTGACAACGACTCACATTTTATGGGGACGGTCTAATAGAAAGTTTTATTCTTCTGTGTGAGCTTGTTCTGCTGACCTTCTCCCTCATTTGACCTGTTGACCTCATTTGACCGTGTGACCTTCGAGTTATTTTTTGTGTCAACCAAATTCTTTCCGTTGAGGCAATTTCATGAACTCAATTACACCACCCTCCTACAATGCCCTTGTTACAAGTTATCTCAAGTTATCAATATGCATGTGAAAGGTCAAGGCAGCACGAACACTGAATTTGTTTATAGAAGAACAGTATTACACACATTGAAAACCTAACATGCCTAAATAACTAGCCTATTGAACGCTATGGTGCACAGGTTTAACAATTTCCCTGGTTTAACTTGGTATGAAGGATGTACATAGGTAGTACAAAATCCAGCATTATTTGGGGTCAGGTAAAAGGTCACATCAGGTCACCAAAAGTCAACGACAGAATAACCATCGGATGTAATGATGCACAGACGTCATACTTGGTATGTACGATTAACACAATTTTTATACCTCACCTCATCTCACATTTCTTCGACTGCTGTTGCGGTCATTGGGGCGTCATCGAAGATACAGCCACTACACTCCTCCATACGAACCTGTCCTCCACCATACTCTGGGATTCACAAAGGTCAAGCCAGTCCATTCAGGAAATGTCCATTCCTATTTTTATATATGATAAATGATTCCTATTCATTCCTTATTTGGTCAAATGTCACATTAGGTAAACAGAGAGTCTGAAGACTTCGTAAACAGGATGACCATTATACGCAGAAGTGCATATAGGTTGAATACTTGGTTTGTAGGTTGTGCATATGCATACCATAGTTCCTATTACTTTTTGGTAAGGTATGTCACCTCAGGTCTAAAAACATATATATAATGAACACAGATGTGATCAAGCTCAATACTTGGTATGTAGGTTGGGTATATATAGTACAAAGTCCAAGTTAATCGAGAGTCTGATCGCATGTCACATCATGTCAACAAAGGTCAAAGTCTAAAAACCTTGTGAGCAGAATATGCAAATGTGTATAACAGGCTCCGTGCTTGGTACGTAGGTTGGACAAATGGGGTACTTATTCACAAAATGTCAATACCCTATACATCAGTACATACAATCAACAGTTCACTAAAATGGTGTAGAATCATCACACATGTTTTGACTAAACAACCAAACATAGCGAAACTGAGGCAAGGAATCACACCACATCGTTGTGATCTTGTTTGAAGAATGAAATATAATAGGCTTTATCACCGACTTCAGAAAGAAGAAAAGACTCGCACTCATACGCTAATAGCGGAATGAGAAATCAGTGTATGAGGAGCGCGTGGCGTGGTGGTTACAACACTGGTCACGCAAGCCGATGGTCCCGGGTTCCAGCATGCACTTGAAAACGGAAACAGCTCTCTGTCCACCCAGTAGTGAATGCAGGATAACTGGGTGTAACAGCTGGGGGCTGGGGCAAATAAGGAGCCTTGAGGAGAGAGGAGTTGCCGTATCAATGGGTATCGTTGGCTGAAAACTTTGTCCCTGTAACAGTCATCGATCCCAATAATTCAATCGAATGGATCACGGGAACATCCTATATCCTTGATAACTGTATATGAACTCAACAGGAACAATAATTTGTTTTCCTCGTGACAACATCAGAACTACCCTATTAAGCAACAGATTGCTCTATATTTTATCACATGTCTATCATTATATCTTCGCGACACGATTAGTGCCCGGGAATAACGTGGTTTTTGGGCTGTGTCCGCCGTCGCCGGCGCTGCCGCCTCCGCCGCCTCCGCCGCCTCCGCCGCCTCCGCCGCCTCCGCCGCCCCCGCCGCTGTCGGAAACAATATGCGTTAGCGCAATCCGATTGATCCGAAACTTGGTTCACATGTCCGCCCCAGTGAAATATCGTGTGGGTTTGAAATTGGTGTTGCAGCACGACTGTTGCCCCTCATTTTGCGAAAATATCAAGTTCGTTCGATCCACACGATACTTGGTGGGTGAACTACGGTTGATCCCGGAAAACTTGACGGCCATTTCAAGGTCACCAAAGGTAAACTTTGCGTGAGTTAGGCGATTTCCCTAACTTTGTCGGATTTGAACGAAACTTGTTGGATGTGGACTACAGTTGGCGTTAGCGCAATTTCGAGGTCCAATTTGCGTAAATAACGCGTATTTCCTGACTCTGTTGGATTTGAATGGAACTTGGTGGAAGTAAATAAACTATAGTTCATCCTAAACAACATCAATGTAATTTCAAGGTCACAAGAGGTCAAAGTTGCGCACTGAAAGCATTTTTTAACTTCGTCGGGTTGGAACAAAACTTGATGGATGTGGACTATAGTTGGTCCCGAGCAACATGAGGGTAATTTCTAGGTCATCGGTGGTCAAATTGACATGAGTCATGCGGTTTTACTAATTATTGGGAGTCAATATCCATAATCAATGCGGGGATATACACGTTGGCGGTTTTCCCAGCTGCACATGTCTAGTTATTGGTAGACCTCATCTTGATGAAATTTGGCATGCCGGATATCGTGGAACCCAAGGCCACCTGCAATACCGAATTGACTATTTGCATGATATACATAGCAACATTCAAATGCAGAGCTATTCATAGCAACATTTGAATGCAGGGCTATTGATAGCAACATGTGGATGCAGAGCTATTGATAGCAATATTTAAATGCAGAGCTATATTGATAGCAACATTTGGATTCAGAGCTATTCATATCAACATTTGGATGCAGAGCTAGTGATATCAACATTTGGATGCAGAGCTAGTGATATCAACATTTGGATGCAGAGCTATTGGTAGCAACATTTTGATGCAGAGCTATTAATAGCAACATTTGGATGCAGAGCTTTTTATAGCAGCATTTAGATGCAGAGCTATTCCTAGCAACATTTGAATGCAAAGCTATTTCTAGCAGCATTTAAATGTTGAGCCATTTAAACAAGATTTGAATATTGCATTTCCATTTATAGCAACTTTTGGATGCAGAGGTATTGATAGCCACATTCGGATGCAGAGCTAGTCATAGCAACATTTGGATGCAAAGCTATTCATATCGACATTTTGATGTAGAGCCATTCACAGCAACATTCCGATGCAGAGCCATTGATAGCAAGATTCGGATGCAGAGCTATCCATAACAGCATTCAGATGCAGAGCTATCCATATCAACATGTATATATATTTACATGTCTTTGTGTCTCCGTAAAGCGCATTGATGCTTGTGTGATTGGGCGCTCTATAAGCACCGATATTTATTTATTTATTTAATAATTCGAAAGCAGAGCTATTCATAGCAACATCTCGATGCAGCGCTATTCATATCAACATTTGGATGCGTAGCTAGTGATAGCAACATTTGGATGCAGAGCTGTTGGTAGCATCATTTGGATGCAGAGCTATTATCAGCACGTTCGGATGCAGAGCTATTGATAGCAACATTTGGATTCAGAGATATTTAAAACAACATTTGGCAGTTTGGATGCAAAGCTATTGAAACAACATGGATTGAGAGCCATTGGTAGCAACATTGTAATGCAGAGCTATTGATAGCAATATTGTAATGCAGAGCTATTCATAGCAGCATTTAGATGCAGAGCTATTGAAACAAGATTTGATGAATGCATAGCCATTGATAGCAACTTTCGGATGCAGAGTATACTAGCAGCATTCGGATGCAGAGCCATTCATAGCAACATTTTGATGCAGAGATATTGCCATTGACTTCTTTGAATAACTATACAATAATTATGATGATAAGATATGAATAACAGCATGCCTTAACGATGCTGTTTAACACATCGTTGAACAATGAAACAGACAAATAATAAGATTCATCAATTATTTTCTGTAGGGCTGAAGCTGATTGACAGTTCCATCGAAATTGCTCCCTAAATGAGCTTCGGTCTGGAATTACTGACGCGGTAAGAATACCAATTCCCATCTCCTACTGGTGGTACCCCTTTCAATCTTACAAAAGACTATATCTTGTATCAAGTCGTCCCCTTTCCGGCGTACTGACGAATCTGCATTATTGTTGATTTTGAGTTAGACAGCTATCCGGCCTAATTTTTCGTCATGGAATATGATGGCATGGGTACTGAGTTCCAAAAATGTATGAGGTTTTACATGATAACCAATCGTATTTAACCTATTTTGACGGATGTGAGAATGCAAAGTAAAATTCTTGAAAATCACCAAATACTATTTTCGCGTAGTGACGAATGTGTTTTGTGTATGTGACGGATCGGTAATCACGTGATTAAAATGGCATTTTTTTGGAATTTCACGTAGCGACGAATTTTCGCTAAATTCAATATCATTGGAAAACAGCAAATATTTTTTCGCGTAGTGACGAATACGTGACGAATCTATGAAAATCAGTATTTTTCGTTTCGCGTAGTGACGAATATCTTTGAAGCATATTATAATATAGAGAATATACGTCTCATCGTCCGAAACGTTATGAACAGCAAATTATAGCTTGTTTTCTTTCTATTCTTCCCCGGCAGTTTTGCCCAGTTCCACCACCTCGTCGGTCGTTCTCTGCAACATACAGGATGTCATTTTGATAGCATCCGCTATGAAATATTCAAATACACCTATTTCTCTTTCCATTATATTTGAGATGATTGGGCACAGTTAAAATCAAGAGGCAGCTTTAATGAGGTCGTAATTGGTAATTACACCAATAGATGTCCCAGGATTCGAAAAAGAAAGCAACTGTCGCTGTTTTTCCTCTTTATTCGACGATAGACAAATTGGGTACATTCCTTCAAATCAACACGTTTGATTGGCAAAATGAGATAACGTGATTATACTTTCGACTTAAGAATTTGTTATTTTCGAGCACGCAAATTTGATGTTGAATGAGGTAATCCCAGCAGACATGCAGAATAATAGTTGAATATAATTGCATAAGGGAAGTACCATGTGGGTTTTAGCAGGTGGGATAAGTCCGTTTAGACTTCGGTGATATATATTGAGTTATGGGTAGGGACCTTGGGAGTGGCAGTTACCAAGGAGACTTAAAGGTACCGTGTGGCGAAGAGTGTATAAACATCTATTCGCTATATCTTCTGAAGATGAGATGAATAAGTATTATTCGCGTCTGCCAATACACGTTGAAATACAGCGCTACCACTCCAAAAATAGTGTTTTCCTAAACACGCCATCATATTTGAAAGGCATCTGAATGCTAAACACGAGGTCAAAACCCCAAGCGATTGTGTTCATTGCTCAGGAGCACGAAATGTTTAATACTGTTGAATCACGGAACATGCAAAATAGTGTTTACTTCATTGATTTACTCAGTTTTTAGAGTGGACGTCCATGGTATAAGGAGGTTTATAGCCTCCGCATAAAGGAACACATAGATACGTCGAATGGCTGCCCAGTGGGAGCAAGCTTTTCATCACCCATAAAGTCCTTCGTGCGAGTGTTCGTTCTCCCAAGTAGTGTAACATTTCGGACGGAGAGCGTGACTGTTCGATTTGTGAAAGTTCACAACCAGATTCGATGAAACCTGCCCACACTGCAGACCAAAGAGTGGTGTGTATAATGAGTTTATATCTTGCGCACGTGCTATCGTACTCGTACAACCCCTTTAATGGCACGTGGCACGCGCGCTAAGTGGACGCACGCGCCGCCAGACTTCAGCACACACCCTTCTACGGGAATTGGATCCCATGGTTCCAATAAAGCCGTTTCGATACGTTTAATAAGTCATCCACTAACCCACTTCTCCACATGAGCATGTTTCGGGATATAGAAAAAGTTTCAGGCAATTAAAGGTTCATTAGGGAAAGAACCCTTGGTGGAATTGGACTTTCCAGAACCGTCTGTTCGGCTGAGTGATGGGACCGTATACATCTGTCTTCCTCCCTCCGTTCTGCCGTCAGTATTCACGCTTTGACATGTGTACGGATGCTCAGATGTAGCATCTGCAATAATATATGTCGTAAAAAAATTGCATGCCATTCACCGTGTTTCATGTGACCATTCGCCCTCTTCAACACAGGACGATGGAACCCAGCAGTATCTGTGAACAATATTGAGGAGAAGAACACAATAATGTGTATCGATTCTCTGCCGTTATGGAGATATTATAATATATAACTCTGACCTTATCGAACGGCCACGGCATATTTTTTTTCAATTTTTGGAGGGCGGGATGAAACATTTCCTCAAATGAACAGGAACCAACCAGACTCATTGCGGGAATGATAACATGCATGGTCCCAATCAGGGCCGTTGCTAGGGTCATGCGGTTGAGAGAGAGGGGGGGGGGGGGTATAGAGGTCTGAAATTCTGACTGGCGACTAGGAAATTCCAACTGAGGGCAATGTGAGCAATGAGTGACATGGGGGATGGGTCTAAGAGTAGGGGGTGTCCCACTACCTTTTGGGAAATTTTACAATTTCATGGGGCCTCAGATGCCAATTGCTGCAATCTAGCACATCTAAGCAACCAGCTTGTTTTTTGAAAATGATGGCTTCCTACAGGGAACAGCTATTTTCATTATGATATTTTTTTTTCTCTATAGGATGTGCCACTCCCCATTGGGGAATTTTTCCGGTGCAATATAGCACATGTAAGGACCTAATTTGTTTTGGAAATAATGATTGATTTCTACCACGATTACCCGATTAGATGCCGATATTACGGGGCCAATTGGCACATCTAAGCACACAGCTATTACTAGTTTTGGAAATGATGATGATTTTTTTACCAAGAACAGATGATATATTATTATCATCTGATTTCTGTGAAAGTGTGCCGCAAATGTGCCTCTCCCTATTTGGACGATTTCACCGCTTGTGAATGGCTTTAGATGCAAATTGGTGCGATGTAGCACATCTAAGCACTCAGCTAGTTTCGGAAATGATGACTTTTAAGTTATACCAAGAGCAGATGATATTATTATCTATTTAGGTTGTGAAAATGGGCAGATGTGCCTCTCCCTATTTGGGAAATTTTACCATTTTTGAATGGCCTCAGATGCAAACTGATGCGATATAGCACATTTAAGCACCCAATTTGTTTCAAAAATATGAATGACTAGGAGAAGTTAGAAAAAAGAGAGGTCGAAGCTTAGGGCTGTAACCCTGCCAGTTACATCATGTTGTGGGAACATAGCCTGTTAATAGTGTAAAAGCCAACAAAACGTCACTTTCGTTCAAAAGCTGACTCAATGTCCAACTGATACGGCTATATGCGAGTTGAATTGGCACAGGCTATTCATTGAAGTTACTACGAGAAGGTGAAACTTCCTATCAAGTACGGAATCACGGCGCACGCATTATACACATGCATTGCATAAGGCTATGGTATAGTGTACATACGACCGGCAGTCTGCATCTATCCAAGCATTGGTCGAGTAGCCAGGGCGCGCCAAGCGCCAGGGCGCGCCAAGCGCGCTAAATTGTTGGGGTATTTTTTACCGCTACTTGGATAATTCATCGGCACTCTTATTATTTACCGCATTCATATCACTTAATCAAGTCGGAAAATATTGCTAGCAAAGAAGTCAGTTGGAAAGATGCTCTTACTAGCTAGGTAGGCTGGGCTATAAAAGTTCCGACTGTCCGATTTTTTTGTTGGGAGGGGGGGGGGGGGGAGACACCCCCTCCCTCCCCCGGTCGCGAAAGCTCTGGTGGCGTATTGCGGTTACGATACGGTTACGGTACTGAACAAGAGATCAAAGCTACATGTATATATCTATAGTTCAATAATTTCACGTTCAGTCTTGCTATATTCTGATGAGGCGTGGACGCTCACTGCCAGGATGACGCAGAGATCGGATTCCTCTCTGACTAATTACTCACTCCACCCCAGATAGCAGGCATCCGGTGAAACGCGGTCAGAACGCCGGATCCACTACCGACGTAACGACGGAGTGATGGGTCGCCTTACTGCGGCGCGACGCCGCCGGCAGCGGAAGTTAGAAGCGTATCGACGGCGGATCGCGGTTGCTTTCACCAATATTTGTGATATGCAACCGGATGGTGTTTCGAATTCGTTTCGACGCTGGCGCCGGTACGACCCAAACCCGCCGCAGGAACGCAGGCGGCATGCTGACTGGGCACTGTATACTTAGATACCGCGGGCGGGACCGCGTGTTTCCAACGGCATGGTACTTCAGGAGATGAGGTGGTGAACAGTTGCCTGATTTGTGATTATCAAGAGTCCTCCCGACCGACTATATAGTGCACCACGTCATGTCAGCACGATACAGGGTGGGTTGGAGACGCCCGTTGTGCGGCCACGTAGCTTTTGATTGACGCAGCTGCGGGCTTCCCTCGGGAAGTTGGAAGGGAGTGGCGAGCCAGGCTCAGCCGGACCTGCTTGCTTGCTCAGAGGAGGACGCATGTTCTTCGTCACCTCCATCGGCTTCCGGTATCTCATAGTCTGTTCGAGGTTTTCCTAATATTGTTTTTCGTGTCCTTACCACTGGATCTCTTACCGAGATCGCTCACGTTCGCATCGACCATCTATAGGCATCTATATGTCTCCGTTGTTCTGACAGAGAAACTGTGTCCGGCCAATCGTACCGGCGAAACCCGTTCTCCGGACATTTGCATTATACCATTGGAATGAATCGCCATTGTCCATAGTGAATTCACAAAGTCGACGCTCAAGCTCTACCAAATTTTCAGCTTTTCACGAGGACCTCTCTTTTCCCCACTATGTTTTGTTGTTCACCGCACGAAATCGTTGCTCCTTCTGGCAAGTTATATTTAGCGCTGGGTCCATGCATATAAATGCTTTCAATGCATCGTGTACCCCTTATTCCTCACCGCCTGCGGCGAAGCCATCATGCGACAGGTGATGAGGCACTGGATGAGAGATTGGGTAGCGTTGTTGGTGGAAAAGCAATATGGATTGCCCGCTATGCAGATGACACTACATTACTTGCAGGCTCGAAAACAGAGCCGGAGAAACAAGCGACTGAATTGGGAAGATGCAGCCATACATTTGGTCTCCAGATAAATCCAGCCAAGACTCATGCCATGGTTCACGGAAGCGAAGAATGAATTTCCCTTGGTGGAAATACAATTTCTACCAAGGCTTGGAATGGATAGGAATGGATAGTGACTCTACGTCAGAGAATCGCACCACGCCGGACTATAGCCATTGCAAGTAACGCTGCAAACCAACTCTTTGGACTGTGGAAGGCAAAAAAAAAATCAACATAAATGGGGGGGGGGGGGGCTCAATAATTTCTTGG
>JAUOBX010148138.1:1702-12353 GCA_032360705.1 Eupentacta quinquesemita
GAGGTGAGGGTGGTTTATTATTAATTAGGTAAACCTTCGTAACCTTTCAAATCCAAATTCAAATTGAAGGTTCGAAAAAACATAAAAATAAAAATATACATAATTATACTTTTGTTATATTTCGTTATAAATATATCTCGCTAAACTTTTCACAAAATAGAACCAGTGGTTACTAGCTCGGTCCTCCAAGAGTAGCCACTAGTTAGATGAGGGAACCATAACATAACTGGAGAGAGCTTTCAGTTACTTCAATAATACGCCCAATTTGTTTGATTCTATGTCGAAATGATGATACTAAGATATATAGTCGAAGAATACACTAGAATCGCATAATCCACCATTGTAGGATCCGCGAACTTATATTATTCATCAGTCCAAATCATCACCGACTACGCCAAGTCACACCGGTTGTTATACAATGATGACACAAATAAACACCGTATCACTCCCATATGGAGCATATAACCGAACAATCCATACCGAATTCTCACTCGGTGTGTTTTGTCATCTAACGAACGGACTCGCACATCTATCCATCGATATGCGAAAAAGTCTATGCATGGCGCATTGCTAATTGTCGACGGAAGCCTAAGATAATTTACCGCAAAACATCATCTGCATGGAATTGAAATCATTTGGCGCGACACGTAGTAAGTGACGGCCCTCATGTGAGCCCTCAAATCACTGTCTCCAATTACGAGAGCGAGGGATAAAGATACACGAGACAGCGATGTCCGCCAAAGGAGCAGATAACAAATATAGGGTGTACTCATATACTTGAAACTGACGGAAGAGAAGCTATGATTCTTCGGGAATAGCTGGGTCACTATTTCACACATGCGCAACTTTCTCAACAGTGTATGCTAAGATAGAGAATTTCTAAGATGTGTCCGATACTACTGGCTACTACTTGGCGTGTCCGTGAGGGGTAATTCCACTAAGGCGGCAACTTGTAAATTGCTTACACCCGGCGCTGTTTGTACTTGGCGCAGAGCTCAGAATTGTTGAAAACTAGCATAGACTATATTGATGTGCTCATCATTGTCTTCGGTTTGACATGCTCTTACGAGGTAATATAGACCCGGCTCATGTGCTAAGTCGAGAGCATTAAGTGATGCTTTCATATTCGTTGATCTTGTTTCAAATCCAAAATGTCACCTAACCAATCTTTGCTAAGGAAGGGAAAAAAGTGTTGTATCCATCATTTGCTGCTTAATTTGCGCCTATGTCTTCCCCAATACCTAGGGCCAAAAACAACAATTATTGTTTACCATTTCCCAGTCGGCCAGGCAGTACTGTTATAGCCGGGTTCACGTATCGTACGACGTATTAATGAACATGTATGCACATAGTGATTGAACCTGAAATATTCTTCCGCCGGAAATCTGTCTGGTTGTAATGGTGCCGTGATTACATCCGCCGGATAATGATAAGACCTGCTGACTGTAATTGACCAATCACATTCAATTAGTATTGACAGTTATGAATGATGGCTCAATCACGACACAGCCAGTATGTATACTTCAATATGTACTGATACTTTACTACATATGCTATATAATGAGGATACAGATGTTTATACATGTTACGTCAAAGTGTTCATTCCTACTCCGCACAAAGCTTATATGTGAAGTCGCATAGATGTGACGCTCACCCCGCAGGGTATTCATGTCAAGCCCAATATTACAATACGGAATCACAACCTCTCGATCATTAGCTCGGATGCTGGATCGTGTAACCTAACCCAGCTCATACCAAGTGTCCAGATCATCCAGCGTTGTGTCGATGTTCCTATTAGCAGTAGCCTGCTAAGATGGTAGCCGTAAACAACTACACTACTTCAATAATGAACAACGAAACCATCAACAGCGGTCACTCCAGTGACATTGACGCTCAATAACTCATGGTGAGCGTATGTCACCGAATTCGGCGAAATACGCGGTTTATTTACCAAATATGCTACTTCAAACAGGACCCGTTTCACATAGAGTTACGATCCATCTCAGTAAGATCGATCGTAACCATCTGAGAGACAGATCTCTGGTCAAGGGATCAAACGATTGTTCAGCATTCCACAGTAACAGCCAGAGTAACGACTCCCACTTGTTACGATATGTGTGGTTGGCGAATGCAACTCAGTATTCTGACGGACGGTCCGACTGGAAAGAAACAGGAAATATTACATCAAATGCGTTAAAGTACCTACGCCTCTCATTCACCATTTTACCCGCCAAATTCTAAACAATAGTTGACAAACAAATTGAGCAATTGAATTAAGAACAAGTCATTCATAGCTTACATAACGTTAGTACTCAGTTATATAGCATCCACGTGTAATTACGCGTCGTTAGCGTACGCGTATGCTGACTGCTAATAGTCACCATCCATTACCTTTACTGTAAATAAGTAATGAAATGCGTTCCGCAGTCCACCTCATTTATCATGTTAACACCTATATAACTAAGCATAGCAATCTATTTATTTTCAGTAGCTGTCATTATAATAACTTTCACGTGTAACTATGTGTGATTGACGAGTGCCACCCACTGAATCCCGATTGATAGTCGCTGCAGTCAGGCGCTACTGTGAGCAGTTCACGGCTCGTTTAAAACCTCAATTATAAATCCCTTCTAGGCTATCTACATATCGAATTGTAACACATTGAATAGTTATCCTATATATTGTTCATCGAGTAGTATCATGATTATTGCTATGAGAGAATGTCCTATATGATATCGTCTACATCCATCCATATCGATATTTGTAATATTCTGACATAAACATTCGACCTGATACATCAGCTGGATTTGAACTTGATTTGATCAGATGGGAGACACCGAAACACTATATGAAACCGTAGTAGCGACAAGAAAACGATCCCCAAAGCAAGCCAACGACGAATATCGATCAGTGTCTGATAAATGTCGCTGACGGAACGGTCGAATCTCTGAATGTATCTGTCAGCGTACTAGTAGGTCCAATAAATTCATACTGCCACAATCACGTTGTACCGTGTTGTGATGTGTCGAAATGATGCACTCGTGACCAGCAGATCAGTACATGAGGACGTAACATGTCATCGACAGGAGCAGGAATTAAACATGGCTGCCTAATCCAAACTGAATGTACACTGGGACATAGAACTCTATTGGAATGTATCAGTCCATGATAAATATGGGTAAATGGCAGTGATGATGCCTCGAACATTCGAAGTACCAACATCTTAACAGCACTAGCATCACCTGAAGCCAAATCAACCCAACGACACATCCATCGCAATCATTAAATGTTGGTTTCATTCTAATTTATTGATCGGTCTAGTTCAATTTGTTACCAAGATACCAAGTTCCTCCTCTTCACGGTTCATTTGATGAGATGATGAACCGAATAATCAATCCCGAATCACCTAGTACACTTGAAATGGTTAATTGTACTGACATCTACAAATTGCTGTTGTCAACGCATATGTAACAACATACTATGTGATGTGTTCTGCATACGTAATACTACATTAGATAATTTATTCGAAAACGTCAATTTGTTCATAGTAAAATAACAAATGATGTTATCGGTGAACCATCTAACACTAATAATCTCAAACGTATAATATATACTATAATGATTCAAATAATATAATCTGACTTGAGCCTCACATGGAACTTTGACTGTTTGGAAATTTACTGCTGCCATGGTACACATTCGTTGAAGTTAAATATCAACCTGTGGCATATTTCGCAGTAGTATACTGTCTTATCGCCTCATATACTGGTATTTCCTCAACTACTATAAATTCTGATATCACAAGTACTAACCGGTGATATGTTGAAAGAACAGAGTATGTGCCCCTGAAAATGTGTTCGAAGAGTTCCTAGTAATCTGAATTAACATATCACATATCACCACACGCTCTGTCACATTTGATTGTGATAAAACATGGAGCGAACCTCCTAACGACAGATAATTCGTAGATGTGAGAACCCGAATGTGGGGCATGCCTGAAAAACACTTTCGTAGTCGGGAAAATGTGTGGGGATAAATCACTCAAATTTAGACAGATTGACTCTTCAAATGACAATGTAGACAACATATTTGGGAGCAGACGACGAAAATGTGTATAAATCGGCAAATTCAGTGTGCATACGATCGTCAATTTGCATCGGTGCCTCCTGAAGAGAAACTGTACATTAACGTTGCAGATTGAGAGAAACACACTGAACCAGAGTAATTGATTAGAATTTATTTGAATTGATCAAGTCTGTCTGGGTTGTATATGTTGGCTAGAAGATGAGTTATACACCGGTTATATACCCATGTATGTCATAATGTCCGAACGCTAACAGAATACACAGTGCTATAGCTAGTTCTAAGCTATATTTTGGCGTTCACTTCACTAAGCAATAGTGCGACAGTTTGTAATGTTTTCACGCATGTAGCTTACTATATATTTCATAAATGTCCATGTCGGAAATCAATGACTGAATGCAATACATCCCACGCGGAACGCATTAGGGCATCTGTCCGGATACATGTTGACATTTCAAAAAAACTTTTCCATTCGTCATAGCATCACCTTTTAGGTATGCCGCCTGGATCATATTTGTTGATTGATTCTGAAATATGTATATCGACAGAACGAGGTAGCAATATATTTAATTTATTTACAGATTATGAAGATATAACAATTATGTAGGTATATCACTGTATATAGGTTTAGGACGATGACAGTATGGGTTAATATTATCATCTCGTTCTTATATAGCACGTTCCACGTACTGACGAATCTGCATTTTTGTGAAGTTCGAGTTGTTCTGACTGATTTGGAGGCATAGATTATGATGGCGTGGGTCCTCAACTCCAAAAATGTCCGTTTTTTACATGAACATTATTCGTTGTGGCACTCGTCCGTAAAATCCTCAGTTTTGTGGAAATCGTATTTCTCGTAGCAACGAATGTAAGACTCGAAAAATTTCAATTTTTGTGCAAATTTGTATTTCGCGTAATGACGAATGCAAGACTCGTCAAAAACGCAATGCAAAGTCAATGGCTTTGCTAAATGCAATATTCTCGGAATTCGTAGTGACGAATGTGTATTGTGTGTGTGTGTGACGAATCTGTGATCACGTTATAAAAAAGACCAGTTCTGCATTTCGTGTAATGACGAATGTAGGATTCGTCAATACGCGATGCGCAATACTCAAAAGTCAATAGCTTCGCTGAATGTAATATTGTTGGGAAACAGCCAAGAAAAAATGTCGTAGTGATAATAATAATAATGGGAAAAATACGTTTCATCGTCCGAAACATAATGATTCCTTGAAATCAACTTCTTGCACTTTCGTCACTACGCGAAAAGGGGGATGATGTAAAGCACTTTGAGCATGTGACTGACGTGGAACAGCGCTATATAAGAACGTAGATAGTAACTGGAGAGTTGAGTCAGTTGCCACTAGCTGACGAATACTACCGCGGTCGAAGCATTGTTCCAGTGCAACTTCACATTAAGCGGGTCTGGTTTCATCTAATACCTGTTTTACTCGTGAGAGCAATAAGAAATCCAACAGATGAAGAGAATATCTCAGCTAGTCCCAAACTATAATTTCTCCGTTTCATTTTCCCATGCATCATGTGTTTCTGCGAATGTATGCCCTTGATCTCAAGCCGTTCAACAATGTAATTATTCATTTTGTTCATATAACCCATATTACTATAGAATACACAGTGCTTCATTAAGCCTAAGTGATTGTAAAATGTAACAATAGCTTAGATTTGTTGATATGAACTTCGGATAGTTATCATTTACCTAATCACTAATTAAACCAGTTGATTTCAGTCAATACCAACCAAAGGATTGAAGTAGACGTGCACTGAAAACGAAGTTCTCTTTAATTACATAGTTCCATTTTTTCTAGTGAATAAGCCAATTGGGATTACGTTGATTTTGGTAACATAAATTTTATTTTTCAATATGATCTCATCTGCAAACATATCGTGGTACTGTATACATGTCCATTTTCGATGAAGGTTGCCTAGCTGTGGATCACACTGCTATGATACTACGGCTAAGAGTGCAACGTGGTTCCATCGGAATAAATATACAATATATGGATCGTCCCTTAGCCACTGCTCGTCAGACTAATACAGGACGGTGAAAGATAATATGCAACTCGGGAATCGACTCAGTCGATCTTGACAGGGAAGGCAAACATCAATGTCGGGCCTTAAGCATCTCACTGTCCAATCGTATCATATTCCGGGACGCTGTAGTTGCCACAGGCAGTCAACACTATCATATATCGTTGCCTATGTCGAGGGAAACTTGGTTTGTGGGGGACGGCAACATAGCCTATACGTTTATAACTAGTCACTTAATACCAGTATAAGTCATATATAATTGATTCTGTCCTTGATGATGACATGTCACACTACCTATCTTGAGGGAGCAGTTCAATCAAGAATAATTTTTACTCGCCATCTGTATCCTGCCCAGTTCGCCTCAAAAGTCACTGTGTTCTGAAGGTTTCTAATGACACCTGCCATAACAAAGCTCCTATTATGAAAAGCTGTTATTCTGAGGTCAACTCAGAGGATAAATGTATAATATATGGTCATACAGCCGTAAATGGAGTCATTGTGCACCATGCTTGCTAAAAACGTGGAAGCTAAGATTCAATAACGATATGAATCAAATTCTTGTTTAGTATCTTTGATTGAGATCATCTGTAAGTTTTTAATAAACGTTTTATGAACGCATTCGCCTAAAATATGTTGAACAGGATCCTGTTCACCAGCTTTGTAACTTGTCTGATCACAAATTCACTGCCAGGGTATTGTTTGAATAAATGCGTGACTGATAACTCGCAAATCTGACTGATGGCAGTTCACCTGAAACCCCTCTAATGTAAATAACAGAATGTAAAGCGCTGCTCATTCAACAGTTTATCGTTCGAGCAGTATATCGGCCTATCGAATCAGGTACCGGTTATCCACAGTTTATTCAACATTAAAAACCCGTTTCCAGCAATTGTCATAATCTCAATTATCATCGGTAATTTTGCCAAATACACTGGTGCCAATCGTCATAACAACGGTTCCTATGGTGATATTTCCATTGGGGGAAATACTCTAATATTTCTATTTATGTTTCTCCATTCATGCCATTAGACTGTGCAATGTTTTTCGTAGGACCCCATTGAAAATAGGCTATTCAGTTGGCTTAATGGGTGCTGCTCCTGTGTTTCCGTTGTCCTTTCTACTGTTCCGTTTACATGTTCATTGTTTAACATTGTTTGGGTATATATTTTTTCGTTCATATTCTTCATTTCTCTGATCGAGCCTGGAACAGGAATAAACAAAACAAAAACAAACATACCCAATACAGTGAGGTACCAAATGATTCACGTTCGTGTGATTCACAAATGATTTGTGTGTCTATCGATTTTGTTGTGAGAAAATGACCGACCTCGATCGGGGTAAGGATACAGGTTTTCACAAAAACATAGGCGAAAATTCGAAGAAATACGGAATTTGGAGGGGTGGAAACTGTGATTCCGTCCATTTTTCAACATATTCACAGATTACAGGCTTTCCGTGGGCAAATATTCCGTAAAATGTGGAATTCGTATATTTCCTGATTTGGGGGGCAAAGTCTGATTTTCGCAAAGTTTCCATGATAAGTCTATTAAAGAAAATAATATGCTCGAACGTCAATTGACATGTTATGGTAATTTGAAAATGTAATGATAGGTCAGCTTGTCAGCTTTGGAATGGTTGGCGGCTTATACCTAGATAGAGGGTCTGAATAGGCTTTGTAACTCATATAATATGCGATTACACATTCGTGACTCGTTCATCAGTTCAGCGATAACGTATACAAATATTGGATTGAATTCCTTGTATTAAGCACTGTTGGTAACACATTGCATAAATAGTTGACAGCGAAACATCGTCTTGGCGAGACACATTGGAGATGACGGCTCTCGTAGGAGCTACATCATATCAAATTACAGCAGCATATAAGAGCGACTATCGCGAGAGAGCGACGACCCCCTAAAGCAGGCAAATCTAAGTATTGACTGTTCCCTGATACTTGACGCTGACAGGAGAGCACGTTTGGTGCGTTAAGAATAGCTGCCAGCAAAAAGTTACAGTGAGTTAATATATACACTGCCAAAGTATTCGTAGCAATGTACAACGCGTTGGGAATATCGCATCATGATATTCGAGTGAATTAGTATATGTTTACTACGGTTCTTCGATACGTGATGCAACTGAAAAATTGACCAAATATACCTTCTTCAAAACAGCAAGCAAATTACGATTATCGATTGTGAATAAGTGAAACTTCATTGTTCCAGTGAAGGAAATTAATGTCTCGCATAAAATAAGTTCGTAACAGTAAAAGAATGTATATGAAATATAATATATCAGTGTATATGCAATCGGACAGAAATAACGATAATAATTATAACAACCTATTACAATACCCGTAAAAGCAGGAGGTATTAGAGAGTGAGCCCCACTTGCCAAACAAATGAGCTAAAACTATGTACATAATTTGAAATCGAATAAAAAAAATATTATAATTTAAGCAAATATCACACAAAATGTCTAATCCCTCATTAAGTGCTTAGTCTTCGTTGTTTGCTCTTCAAAAGATCGCTCTTCAGCTTAGGAATGCTGTTGAAACATGTTACATATTTCTAAAATAGTAATTTAATATGGCTCCCATGTTTTACGAACTGGCTTTCAGGGTTGTATTCCAAATTTCCAATACGAGATGAATCGTTGTTATACGTGAGGTAGTATCTTGATAACAGCAATTCAGAAGAAGAAGCAGAAGGGAATCCCATGCGATCGAAACGCGTCGGGTGTGAATCTGCTACAGAGGCTTCACCAACTAGGTCAACGGCTAATGAGGTAGGGGGCCGGCTTCTTTCCTCATCGTCTTCTCTCCCCCAATTTATTGGTCTGTAATATATATTCTGAAATAAAATCACCATTGTGCGTACTACCACGGATCAATTTGATTAATCATGAAGAGAATCTCTCATGGACAGTTTGTATGGAGGTAAAAATCGAATGTGAGCCACCCGAGAAGAGTTGTTCAAAGAAAGTATCACTATGCAGACAGGCTGATCTAATTGCGATGCAGACAGCAGAAACACCAAAGTGAGGCGCATGATTATTTGTGCAGATTATTAGGCTAAACTGTCGATATTTACAGTAGTGAAAATGTATGAGGTACGGCGATATATACCTAACATAAATTCGCTCTCTTCTTCGAGAAGTGACGAATTTGCATACAGTCGGTTGGTTACGAGGAATCCGTCTGAAATTATCGGTTTCTACAATAGTCATATTCCATGTTATTTCATGCTTGGAGGACATTGGTCACACAATCGTGATTATACAAGAAATAAATGTGTTGTTTTCAAAGACAACGATGAAATTGGCGCAGTTAACTCTGCATTCCAAATCCGTGATTATTTGCCTATATAGATTCGTCACTAGACTAAATAAGGAATGGAACAATGTAATAACAGATTCCTCCCTTGTGCAACACACATCTGTCACTACGCATGTAACGGACGGTGTGAAAGTATGAATGAACCATCTGTTTTTGCTCGTCAGATTTCACGCCATTATCCCCCACGTTAAAGAACATCAACATAACTGAAAATCAGCCGAAGATCGCCAGTACGCTAAACAGGATGATTGACACATTCCTATAGCTAACCCACATTGTTTTGGAGTCATTCCATAACTTAGGTACCAATGGTGATTATGTGCATTAACTGGGTGTATTTTTTTAACTGGGTGTATTTTTTTAAATGGGTGTATTTTTTTAAATGGGTGTATTTTTTTCTGGCCCATCTCGTCATCTCAACGTTTCGATTTGGTCAACAGTAGCATTTTAGACAAGTTAATTGTGAAGAATATGTGGATTGTTGGTAAATGGAAGAGTTTTGATGGGAAAAGGGACAAAATTGGGCAAATTCCTCTATAAAAAGTAAAATCCTTTCTACATACTATATTTACAACAATGTGAGCATGATATATCCAGTATATAATGGAAGAAATGTTACTACATTGGAACAGATGGGTATCCACAGAAACAACATTTTTGCTACTGTCTCACTCTTCCCTTCTCGCCTCTCTCTAGAAAGTGCATAATTTGATCGCATTGCCTATTCCGCTCGAAACTATTTTTTGTGGCATTTTGGTTGCCTATAGCAGCAGCATACATAGGCACAGATGCTCATCTCCGGAGTAGGTGTCTCTTTGCCATGTCTAAGCCAATTTTGAGTATTGTCCATCCTACCAATGGATGCATAAGTTATTATCAGGGAATGTAAGAAGTGAGGTGTAATAATAATTTAATTCGCAACGTACAAGTCTTTGCTTTGAGCATAAACTGCAAGTAGATGCCTCAAAATTCACGAGACCTTGGATCAACAGTTACAAGCAATCTGATAGGAAAACTTCAATTACAGATCTCTTTCATCCACATGTGAACTATGCATATTAGACACGAGCATATTAAACACGATTCTCTTATGAAATGAGCTATGCCATCCCACAAACTCCAAACGATTGTAACGTACTCGATGTATATATATACACGCATCATTTCCCGAGTGATATGATACCT
>JAUOBX010148360.1:0-12351 GCA_032360705.1 Eupentacta quinquesemita
ACTTCCTTGTGATAAGGGATGCCAACTTTGCATAGCCAACACTTGGTAGCATTGTAAGTTTTTGCAAACTGAATCACCATTACCAAAAAAAAAAAATGAGATGGGGGTGGCCAAAAAAATAGCCAAATAATGCACCAAATATGTTTGTTTGCTGTGATGATTCTCACACGTAAGAATTTGGCAACATTTCTATCGCAGAGACAGGCCAAACTGGCAGAGCCAGTCCAGAAGGCTTCACACTATTGAACAGACAGCAATGACTTTACTGCCATAAAATATTGATTCCTAAGTTGTAATAATCTTTGATTTGAGAATGGACAAGACAAGTTAAACAGAGCAGAGAATCTTGATTTCATCGTAATTTCTGCATTACAGCTGAAATCACACCCAAGGCCTTACTTTGGTGTATCCAATTCAAGAGAAAACAGCCTAAGTAAATGACTAAAATACTAACCAGTTGCATGTAAGCCAGTTCACAGTAATTGCATTCCACGCCGTATGCGATCACTCGGATGCACGTGGAGACCGGAGTGCTCGAACAGCGTACAAAGTAATGGAGATATCGCTCATTCTGAGGTAGGGCAATCTTTCGAAACTCCCCTGAATAAAGCTATGGATCCTTTCACCACAAAAATTCACTAATATTTCCACCACACTTGAGGAAAATAACATAGTCGAAAATTTGATGAAATTACATAATTTCCGAAGAAATATGGCAGTTTAAAAATACCCTGTAACAATAAGTCAATGTGTGAAATTTCGTCCTGAATGTTTAATTAGGTTCAGCTGCTGAGAGCATGCACATTGATAACCGTGAACTGGCTTATTCCTCCCATCCAGTAATCTCCATGTAGTTAGAGGGATTGATATCTGAAAAGACCACTGGATCTCAATGCCAACTGAAACCACACCTAAAATCCAACCTTAATTTTTGGAACTCGATAATTGCCAAGAGAGAAAAAACTTTATTGAATGACTGAATACGTACCAGTAGCATAATCCTCCCATCCAGTTATCTCCATGTAGTTAGGTGGATTGAATATCTGAAAGGACCACAGTATCTCAGTCCCATTACAGCTGGAATCACAGTTGATATCAAGCCTCAAGGGCTCAGAAGGATTCAATGACACTGTACCGTCTGCCTCTGGAGAGAGATCCCCTTCAAACCTAGGGAAGTAGAAAATACAACTGGCTAGGTTAGTCAGTAGATGAGCACGGGATACATTCAGAGTATATCTCCACTAGTTGGTTGCTTTGCATTAGGGCTGTGCCCGATTAAAGATTGATCAATTAATTGTTACACCTTGATTCATCGATTAAGAATATCATGTACTGAATAATCATGAATAATCAATGTTCTTGGTTCTCTTTCCCATTCAGAGCAGTTTCTAGACCACACACTGGATGCAATGCTTGGGGAACAGAGGCAGTCTACCATGTACAATATATATGGCAGTAAAACATGCATTTGACATGTCAAATCCGTCGAATTAGCTGACTGGGACATCTCTGTCAGTCTGTGATATGTACAATTGGCCACAGGGCATCTACAAGCAAAATAGATTAATCAATCATTGGTCGTTTTTCAAACAGAATAATCGATTAATGGATTAATCGTGAATGCACAGCCCTACTTTGCATAGTGTTGATTGTTATCCAATGAAAGCAGAATATCAATATTCAATCGATTTCCCATTTGAACTGGACATGTGCAGGCAGGTCAACCGCCTACTTGTACATCCCTGCATTAATGAAGAATATTGATCGAACTCTGGCGATCAGAAAAATTGCATAATCAATGTACATTTGACCTCCGATGTTCTTTGAATGATTTAAATGTTGTTTAGGACCAGCTATAGTCCACATTCACCAAGTTTCGTTCAAACCTGAAAAAGTTAGGGAAATAGTCTAAATTACGCACATTTGACCTCCAGTGACCTCAAAATGACTGTCATGTTTTTCATGACCAACTATAGTCCACATCCACCAAGTTTTGTTCAACTCCGTAAAACTTGATTATTTTGCAAAAACCTGCAAAATAGAGGGCAGCAGTCAAGCAGGAATGCCCACTTTCAAACCAATCCAAGGTTTCAGTAGGGCTAACAATGTATACAAAGTTTTAAATCAATTGGACGAATCATTAGAGAGTCATTGAGCTAATGACTAAAGTATCCGGCGGAGACAGCCGCATCGGTGGAGATGGCGGTGGCGGCGGCTACACCCCCAGAAGAATAATACCCGAAGATGTTCAATGCGTCGCGGGGATATAGTGATACAGGTCCAGGAATCCACTGAAGGCACCCTGGCTGTGTTAATAGTGGATATGCACCGTTGATGAATCACCATCTCTTTTCAAGTAGTGCTCACATGATATTGAGGCAGGGGTGTAACCAATCCAAACCTGCTCCCAGGACCACCATTACACATCCCCATACGACGGGCAACTAGGAAACCCCAGGATCTGCCCACTTGATTTTCAAGTTTGTCAATGGGCAGTGATCTGATGCCTACTGGAAGAGTAATGAGGGTCTCCAAACAATACACTAGATGTGAGGAAAATATCTTACTCAACGAATGGTTGGGGAACAGTCCCTGGTACGACTAGAACAGTGATGTTTCTCGAACCGATCCGTCCTTCCTTTAGTACCTCGACGAAGATGTTGTAAGTCATATTAGCAAGGAGATCTCCACCATCGAGCAGAAACATGCCAGAGAAAACGTTTAGCCGTCCTGCCCCTGTAAAAAAACAGACATACTATGTGAAACAACATGCTTCTCTTCTCAAACGCCTAAAGCTCGAAAAATTATTTTACTACAAGAAGGTGTAGCAAATACAAATATGATAATGTTATCTAGGATACAAAGAAAGGCTGGTTTATTAGGGCAGTTCACTTCATGACTGCACATGCGCAAGAGCGTGTTTTATACTCTAGCTCAACACAGTATACGAGGCCTCGCACACGTTGTACACAAAATTATTAGGCTGAACGACTTGACCGAAGATTGTCTCATGAATCTAGTTGTATTTGCACATGAATCATAGAGTGTAAATATCCAAAAACTTGTCAGAACGTTAGGAGAAAATAGTTGATTAGTCTGATAATACACACAGGGTAGGATGGGCGAGTAATTTGTAATTCATGAACATATATGCTTACCCAGGCCCGCTTAATCCCGCTAACTGAAGATGGGTCACAGTGGGACATTCCATTGGTTTATAGGGGTTTGACAACTTGTTCAAGCGTGACAAACATTTACAGACTTCTCTGGATGCTATTTGAGGGCAAATTGGTATGGTAATAATGAGAAAATTCCCATGCATGAAGTAGATAATGTTGTGGGTAATATTATTTTGATGAGGAAGAATTTTGCCAGTCTTGCTGCATAGTCGGCCTGCACACGTCTGTACGAAAGTAGAGCAGGGAAGAACCAACTGTACTGCCATGACCTTTTGACCTGATTGCACGATGACAACAGTGTACTGCCTCATACACAAAGGTATAAACAAATGAATGTTATATAAAAATACTGACACAATTGAACAAAACCTCAGCTAACAGCTACCAATTTAGCCAGTAGGACTAGATCAACACTATCATCGCGGGTTCGCAATGAATGTTTCCTCGAAATTGATAGGAACTTTGGTTTCCGTAGTCACTTATATCTCGTTGTGGGAATCAGAGGTCAGTTCAGGGCTGAATATATAATGTATGCTAATAATATGATACCAATAGTAATACTGGAGTATGAATGAACTGGTTGGTCTGCACGGACAGTGTGGACAATAATAAAAATATTTATGAGCGTGGGTTGCCTTAAGCTCACCTCTCATATTGTTGGATACTGAAAAGACCACAGAGGTCTCAGGAAACCCCATGCCTCAATTTTCCCAGGCCTACATAGTCAACTCAGCTTCTTTGACACAGAAAGTCATAAATCACTTGTCCTTGCTATTCAACTGCAGAGTGATGCTAATCTTTCTCCCCTGAGCTATGCCTGTTAGCTCGGGTATAGGGACCCAAGGATTTGACAGGCATATTTTTCATTATGACACAGGGCAATCTCTCTAAACTCTCAAAAATTATAAATCCGAAAAAAAGGGAAAAAATATGTCCTATGCACACAAGGGCAATAACGTAGGCAAACATTTGGTGATTTCTTTATCATCTCTGAGTTATGATGGTTTGAGAATATCCTCTAACGATCAATCAATCAATCGATGAAACTCAATAAAGCCCCAACTACAACAATTTGCTCAAAGGCGCTAGAAAACAATGAGTCATGTGGATAATGGTGTCTGTTCTCCAGAGGTTTAGCAGCTGTGAGCATGTGCATTGATAATCCTGTAGTGCCTTAAAGGGTCGCGCTGTACCAGGATTCCCCGGTACCGGTACTACCGACGTCTCAGCACCGGTACCGGTGCCAGTACCGATGCCCACTCGCATTTTTTTCAAACAATCTGACGAAACGTGCCAATGGTTAAATCAGCTAGTTCCTGCCACAGGCAACTTAGCACAGAAACCGCAGGTGCCAGACTCGGCGAGGCACGTGTGTCAACACTTGTATAGCATAATACATAATATCATTTAATACCATGTTTTACCTGTGCATGATTTTGACAGTTAGCATTACTTATTCTCATTGTTTATTCTCGAAATGGGAGTAGAAGAAATTAAATGACAACAGTTGCTTCTACTCTTTTTGCAGTATATTTTTGTATAATATACACGATGTAAAAAGTTTTATCCTTCGTATATTTATAGTGAATACTGTTTCACAGCCATTCTAATGATAGTAATCCAGTAGCTTGTAAGACTGTTCCATTATTCTGATGGGGGGGAACCAAGTTTCATTAGTATTATTCTGACAACGAATGTACGTTTCAGGTGTTCGTTTGAAAATAAGGTTTGTGTCTCATAAACAGTAAGAGACAATATAATGTAATCTTGTATGTTTTGCCGAGCAATGTGCAATGAGTTCAAGTAAAATGTCCAGTTATTCCTCTGGAATTGCTACTGTGCTAAAGCTATCGCTACAGTCACACAGGGCTGTCGTACTGGCAGTACCGATCTCAGTCACTGCATACATCGCAGCTTGCCTAGAATTGTAACATACTTTACTACCAATGATAAACTGCATACAAGACCTACAGCAAGACCTACAGCACATAATTATACCCAACGCCACCTGCACAGTATACAACAGCCCTTCCGATAGCTGGGTATCACAGCACTGCCAACTCTTCCCTTCCTATTGACTTTGTACTGTACAGACTGAGGACCGAGTGATTTTCCCCCACATGTACTATTGTACTTAAAGTCAATGAGGATTCTGCATTAGCCACACAGTTAGGGACTGAACATTTTGCTATCAGCGATTCGCGATGAATAACTGTGTTCCACACGTGGTCAACGTATATAGGTATGTTGCATAGTGGAGGGCTTTCCGAACGATTGTAGTGATTTCGTAACAATTAATTAGGATTTTCTCATAAGAAACTAATCATGACTGAAACGGACATATTTGAGTGATAAAAAAGTAAGATGGAGTTTATGCAAAGGCAATAGATGATGCGTGCTGACTGAATTCATTTCACTATCGGCGATGAATAATGCTCCTCCACAGTCCACGCGTGGTCAACGTATATAAGTATGATATTGAATTGTGAAGGGCTTTCCGAACGATCGTAACAATTAAAATGTGACTTTTGCGTAAGAAACAGACTGGACCGGACAGATTTGAGTGATGATAAAGTAAGATGGATTTGATGCAGCTGCATGGATGATGCCTGCTGGGCCCATCAACTGTTTTTTCTTTCTTTTTTTGGTCTAATATGTCACTGCTAAAGTCGTGATGTATGCAGCAAGCAACACTTATTTCAGTCACTACCGGGTATTTTAGTCAGTACCGGTAATTTTAGCGAGTACCGGTAATATAGAACCGGAGCAATCGGCAGTCGGTACTGCGAATACCGGTGCCGCGAGTACCGGTACTAATTGAAATACCGGTTTATTGCCCAACCCTAGTGCCCTAACCCTGAGCTATATGGCTGCTGTGCATTCACCAGCACAATGATTTTGTTAATTTGTTCATTGCAGAAGACCAGATGTGCTCGGTAGTGCCTAGGTAATTGGACGGTTGCCAGTCTTGGTAAAGCTGACTGGCTTGTCCGGTGTGTTCTTAGGCGAGGATATTTTTCCTTGCTTGCTTCGTCCGATTAAGCTGTTATAGGGAACCTTGTGAGGTGACTCGCATATGTGGCAGCCCTCTCTGGAATCTGGATGTCCCCCGTGGAACACTATGTGGTGATACACAGGAGGTGTGTGTCGAGATGATCAGTCTCTAATGATCAGGGGTAATATGTGAAGTGCCTTGGAGCAGTCACTGAGTGAAAAAGGCACTATATAAATGTGGTTATATTGATATTATATCCTCACCTTGACCAAAGCATCCCCCTTGGCCTGATGCAGCGAAATCAGATGAGACCCTGGAGTCTTCACCGAGTGGCCAGTCCTCATAGTACCTCTTGCAATAATAACGGAATTCATCAAATTCCTATAGTTGATGGAACATTGAATGAAAATATATTATGCTTAGTAGAGCAAATAAATCTAATCGAGTCACTACAGGTTTCTCCTTCTCTTGCTGTCCTCAAGAGGAAAATTGGAGATTGGGGTATACTTATATACTAGCACCCACTAGATATTGAACATGTAACTGACTTTCATACTCATATGACAGTACATACATATCTTAGGTATATAGGATGAATGTATGTAATATAATTGAACTTATCCTATTCAGATGACAAGTCTTCGCCCAGTACTTCCTTCTGTCGATTTGTTTATGTAATGCTGTTGTTTCCTCTCTCCCTCTCTCTTTGTGGAGCTTCCTTGGATTTTTATGGAACTCCCTAGCACATGTGTTCATTAGGCATATTCCTTGATATCTCTGATTTATGTATATATTCTCACATCGCAATAAATCAATAGAATGAATGAAATGATATGAATTCCACTTTCAGTTGTGTAGTAAAAGAGGAAACATGTGTGCACATAGTCTTTCCCAAATATCTCAACCCCACCAGTAAAACTCATAGGCTGAGTCAAAGATTTAGAGGGGAATTTAATGTTTTTCATCACTTTGCATACACTCACTAAAGAGTTATAGTACACAGTACTGTACAAGGTCCTGTCTAGATGTGGATGTTTAAACTGCTCTTTGTGTCAGTTGTGAATCTCAATAATAATGGAACTCATCAAATTCCTATAGTTGATGGGACATTGAATGAAAAAATATTATATTTAGTAGGTGCTTTTGGTGCACACGTTTCAACCCACACAATTCAAGCCTATCAACTCATTTCTGCAGTAATTCCAGTGCATTGAGTTTACATAACTGTGCAATTATTTCTACCAGAGTCACCTTCCGTTTATTATATCCCCACTTCGGGAATATTATGGTGTTGCCTTCGTCGTGTCCACCACTGTCTCCGCCCCCGCCGCTGCCGGAAAATTTATGTTTCAACGCAATAACTCTCCAACACAATGTCTGGTTGATTCGAAACTCCGCACACGTGTCCGACCCAGAAAAATCTAGGATGGGTTAGAAAGTGGACATTGTTGCATGACTGCTACCCTCTATTTTACTGGTTTCATGTGAAAATATCAAGTTTGTCTGATTGACACAAAACTTGGTGGATGTGGACTACAATTGGTCCCGAGAAACATGGCGGTAATTTCGAAGTCACCGGAGGTCAATTTCTCGTTAAGACATTGTTGCATGACTGCTGCCCTCTATTTTACTGGTTTCATGCGAAAATATCAAGTTTGTTGGATTCGAACGGAACTTAGTGGATGTGGTCAACAGTAGTCCCGAACAACATGACTATCGTTCCAAGTTCAACAAATGTCAAATTTGCATCAATTGTGCAAAAATTTAACCCTCACCCCAACCTCGAAGAAGGTACCAGGGCCTCGATTAAGCGGCCTCGACTACATCACAGGAAAGTGGGGATATACACGTTGGCGGTATAACCGCCAGGAGTTGTCTTGTTTTCAAATGTAATGCTGTTGTTCCTGCCCCTCTCCCAAAGTAACGAAAATCTCAAGACTGAGAAGACCTTACCTGTTGCATGCTCGCCGTTTTCTGGTCAAGGTCCCTGGATAGATTCCCAGGGTTCAGTAGAAGAGACTGCTCCTGTCCCAAGGTAATGAAGGTCCCAGGGCCCGGAATGACCTCTGCCCTGATGGGTCCTCTTCGAACCTCCATGTAGTCATGAACAAAAGCCTTTACTGGCTCCTCAAGATTATCATCCATCACAACATTGTATGTAAACTTATAGTACCCAATCGGCAGATAATATGGTGGCAAGCGAAGTTCGGACAATCCAGCTCCGTCTATGTATAATGGGTGGTCAGGTAGCAGACTGGTCAGATTGACCTCTGACCCCGGAATGACTGATTCATTATGAGGGTAGTAGTAGCTCGCCAATATCCAAAATTTGTTGTTCCCCGTGAAGCTACAGTCCAAATAGGTGGCGCCACGTAGATAGGCGTAATGATTCCTGTGGACAACACGTGGGCCCTGGTGGTGCTCGCTGCCATCGCGGATAAAGACTCTGGGGGAGTTGCAGTCGCCCGCCCCGACGTAGAAGAAAATATCCGTCATCGTGTTTGACACGATGTTGAACCCAGTGAGGATGACACGCTTCGTGCCAGCGGTGTCGTACCTGTGAACTAGCGTCGTTGTAATAGGGCCACTGTAGCCCGAGCTCATGTAGCCAGTGGCGCTTTCACATGTGGTCTCACTCCCGTAGTACTCACTTGGACTGCCATCATCAAAGCCTACCTCGATGCATGGGTGATAGCCTAGGCTACCAATACTGAGGTCCAGCACCTTATTCATCCCAACATCGGTCCTGGGGCCCTCTGTGATTACAATGTCAGAAATGCTCTCGTAGAGGTTGATTATTCTTGGCACGGTAAAAGCTGGTATGACGCTGTTCATCAGGGATACGGTCACCACATAGAGTCCGGGCTGGAAATGAGAAACAGAATAAGATAACCATCCAATCTATTCTGTCAAGAACAGACAGACCCTCTGACCATGTGCACTATCTGTAAGCTATCTTGGCAGCTAAAAATCCAAATACCCATTTAGGCAGTTCTATTCTCTGTGGTTGGACCAAACACCATGCATTACGTACTGCTCGACATTTGGTGATATATTTTGTGATATGACTGCCGATTTCATCCACACAGTACAGTGTTGTTCATCGAATGTTCAATACTTGGGTAATTAGGTTGTCAGTTACTTGAGTGATGAGCAATTCAGTAAGTCATGTGGGGAATATGAAATGTGGACTGGTAGACTGGTATTCCTCAGATGGGAATACACTTGATGATAAATTAGAGAAACAATAAATTCATGTGGACTCACTCAGGTAAACAGATGGTGAAGGACCTATAAGTAAATTATTTGAAGAATCCTTTTGCCGCATGCAGTAATTTTGCCACATGCAGAATTTGTGCCACATGGGTGAACAATGTTTGTTGTCCTACTGATTGCATGTTCAATTTAATCTCAATCAAACTCTTCTGCCATGGAAACTAATCTGTATCACTGCAATCTGAATATTACAGGGGCGTAGGTATGCAGGGGCGGGGGTCCCCCCCCCCCCACCTATGACCCAAGATTTCGAAAAGAAAAAATATATTTTGTTGACCGATTTTGAAGCTATCTTTGGTGATTTCAGGTTCACACAATGCACCATCTTGCATTTAGAGGCCTTTAAAATACATTTTTCGCCCAAGGGGAGGGTGAAAGCTATTTTTTCCAAATTTTGAGAACCCCCCCCCCCCCTCCATGACAAATTTCTGCGTAAGCTACTGTACACTTTCCTTGTGTCTGCTTCATGTGAATGCAACTTCATCAAAGTTTTGCCTCCATATGAATATATTCATGGCTTACGGCGAGCGTTCTGGAATATGGAACCAATCGAATTTGCACAATGAAATGTGTCTATGTAATCAATAATGAAGTACAGGACCAACGAAGGTGTCATTTTCAGAAATGATGTTCCTGTGGGCCCCACACATTCATTCTAAATTGTTGTCCTCTGACAAATTCGATGACACCCAGCTTCAGACAGATTTATCGTATCATGGCGTACCTTGAATAATGTTACATCTCACCTTACCAATGTGTTTACATTTTAGCACTGAATGATTCAGGTTATTTATGGGATAGTCTGGATAGTAATTATAATTTTTAAACTACTTTTTAGTTCCCTTGGGCTGCAGGCCAGACATATTAATACAGTATTATGTGTGTCATGTGTGTCAATAATGTTATTATTGCCACAGTGTAGTGGGCACTCTGAGGGAACACCTGAAAAAGTTGATCAGGTCAAACAGGAAATAAAAACCTGCTGTATGTTCTCACATGCCTGCCAAATGCCTTTAGCTCTGCTTACGCGAGCTGTTAGACAAAGCTTGAGAAGAGGGATTAGCGGGCCCCTGCTGGTCATGGTTACTGTGTTTACTGCCTTGGCCTCATATTTTCCAGCGCTGCATCCATGGAGACTAGAATGTGAACAAGCTGTAAAAGTGCCAGTCCCACACTACAGCTTACAGCTTATGGACCTGTGCATGCTGGTCAAATGATTTATGACCTCCATTGCCAGAGGCACTGTGTTGACCTTGTAGGCCAGGCAGAAGGGTGGCTGGGCATTTCCTGTTTGGGAGTTCCCTGGAGACCATGGTAATAACTCTCTCAGCTTACAATCAGAGGATCGAGCCAAAGGGAATGGATGCTCAAAATTGACAAAATATGACACCAGGCTAATTCTATGGAGGCTGGATACTAGTGACTCCCCAAAAAACAACATCTGTTATTCATAGAAGATTTATCAAGTAATGAGAGGCTCAGGTGCCCATTCGGCAGGTACCTTATAGTACAAATAAAATTATGTAAATTCACACTTAGGTCAATACATATAATATGATATTATAAGAATAACTTACCGCAGAATACTGATGGAAAGCACTCTCATGAGCTGGGAGGAGTGAGCTGGGTAGGCTGGAGTCTCCAAAATCCACAACTTGATACTGCACCTCACTCCCTGTGTAATAAATGTAAGATTAACATATTTATTTTTAGCATGTTTGGGGTAGATGGTGCTCCTTATCCGTGGTGAAGGCAATCCATCTAGGAGAAGGAAAACTCAAATTTTATCCAGTCCTGATCTGTAAAACAGGTTGATGTCAGGAAGGGCATCCAGTCGTAAAACTTCTGCTCCACAAAATTCTTACTTGATGGCAACAAGTGTGATTGCTGCTAGAGTAAGGTGAATCCGGCCACCCCCGTGAGGGGATCAAACCAGATTGAAACTGGATAAGAGAGAGAGAGATGTCCAGCTAATATTCAGGCAGTGATGAAAAATCATCATTGGATACCTGTTACACCTGAAAACCATACTGCTCAGCTCCATAAGTGTTGAGTGAAGTCAGCATAGTTATTCTAATGCCTTTTTTGTTTAGTGAAGATCCCGACCAGGAGCAATGTGGACCTGATAAAGTAACGGTTCGTAGCGTCTTGTAGGCTGCATGGGGTGTACCAGCCGTGAGCGAACACGCACCTGGGGTGAGGGCACAGTCCTCATCAGGTTACCAATGATCAGGGGTAATGTACAGAGCGTCCATAGTCCAGAGAACTAGTGCGCTATCATTATTATTATAGCCATCTGCCGGTGCTTATCCACAATCAGCACAGTCAGAGCTCCTCGATGAGCTGGCCTTCAGTGGATTCATGAACCTGTATCATTTGAATCAAATCGAATCGCACCCTTGCTGCTAAGTTAGTTTCATCCTGACACATGTAATGGCTCTGCATGATTAAAAAAAGCTTACCACTGACGATATCAGGAACAAAATAGACAGGATACTCCAGAGGAAAGTTAGCCTGGTCCTCGCCATATCCTGGTACTAGCTTCTCCTCTGTGGACACCAGGGACATGTACATCGGTTGGAAGCTGCTCAGAAGGGACAATGGTTCCTGCGACTCAAGCTGAGGAGAAACACATCAAAATGAGTCAGTTGTAATATGCCAATAATTTTATCCCGAAATGACCCCCCATCAATACCAAAAACAATAGGGTCTGAAATTGGCCAAAATGTAGATTTTTCTTCAATTTCCATTTTCTCCCCAAAATGACCCCCGATCTACACCAAAAACAATAGGGGCCCTGTACTCCCCATAACAAAGCTGCATTCCAAATTTCAGCCTGGTCGGACCAGGCATTCTGGACTTATGCTGTTAACAAGGTTTTCAGAGTTGTGACCTCTAGTG
>JAUOBX010148471.1:254-12351 GCA_032360705.1 Eupentacta quinquesemita
AACACTAGAGATCACCGGTTGATGACAATTATTCATTGAACATCTAATGTTTATTTCTGTTACATCTGTTTTCAAAGTGAATATTACCCATTAGTTTGGTGTTTAGGCTTGAGCAAAAGCAGCAGTTGAGCATACCACCAAATGTTTGGCTCAGTATAGGTACCATCAATAATACACAAATACAAGGTAAACGATAGGCAAAGCAGCGTTTCTTCTCTGATCATGAAACTGGGACTCGGGTCTCTATAGAAAAATGCCAGGTGATCTGTATTGCATCCCGAATTTATATGCCAAGAGGCTCCACTAGAACTTAGTTTCTGTAGAGCGACACTAGAAATGTCTTGTTTTATTTGGATTGATAGGATATAATGTACTTAATTATTGATATTCTACTGTTCCATGACGGTTGATTCAAACCACTTCTCATGAACATGAAGTAATATGATTATTTGTTAAATAAAGGAGAACATGGAATCGCCTGAGTTTTTCTTCCACTCTTCTTCCAAATATTAGATCATCAGTGTGGTGGTATGTCTTGAGTGATCGAGGGATAGCAATTACCATATTCGCACAGGCTGACAGGGTTGATCATTGGAATCAGAATTGAAACAAAATTGATAGACAGCAAAGCTCGAGTTTGTGATTCTGTAATTGTTCGCTCGCTCGATTATATGATGCATATAATTATTATAATAAATATTGGAATTATTCACTGTTATGGAACGTATATAACGTTGAAAATGTGGATTGATTTGGCAGCCTTGCACGGAAGTCGGGGGACATCATTTCGAGTACGTGTATTTTTTTCACCTTTCAATGAACTAGTGTCAAATGATACCAGCTAATAATTGTGTGTAATGCTAATTCAATGTTGATGCAAACAGATATGATTGTAGTTATAACACGAACAGGGGTTAAAGGAAGTGCTAAGATTTAGTTGGAATGATTGTCATATGGAACCAAAGCGTTTTTTTGGTTGTAGTACACATGTTATAAAGGCAATGATATGCATTCCATCATGATATTCGTTTCGCTATATGCGTAGCATGCAGTAAACCGACCCACGTAGAGGTTAAACTACAAAACAATTGAAAAACAACCCACCTGTTACTGACTGCTCAGTCGCAGAGGAAGGTAATGCGTTGTTCACTGAAACTATTCTCTCGGTATAACGAAACCAACCACTTATATATAATAAATACATGAGTTATTCCCAATCTAGTGCGAGCAATGTATTTATATGATTCCAAGAATCGGCAAGGTTCTAAATCCCTCGAAGGATAGCTACGCTCAATTATGACATAGACAAACCCAAATTGGCTAGTTCCTTCAGGGCTGTGGGAGGGGCTGACAGGTGCTGCTCGAGTGATTCCCCTCTTCTCACATAGGAGGGCATCTTCTTACAGGGAAACAACTTTGAATAGAGAACACACTCTTCTTGGCATACACTTAATGTTCTGTTTTGGGGGCGTCGTCCTACCCAGGCGTTACCGAGAACCCGTGAGGAGAATGCCTATGAATAACATATGACCTCGGTAAATAACGAAAGATGGGATCTCACTGTCCACCATGATTGTAGCACTTGTTAACATTGACATCAACAATATGCCAAGTGACGACGTGTCAGATGATAAGCTATTGATATTCAACAACCATACCAAGTATCGGAAACCTCAAACGAAACGACATCGTCTCTGCCAACTGCATATTTCATTTTGAATAGCATGATCACCGACATTTTACCGGGACACATGAATTTATATAGATACATGAATATCTTTATTGAAGAAAAATGTAACGCAACTGTCATTCAAAAATTAACACCTTCAGTTGACCAATACGTATCTAATTTGAATATCCCAGCGAAGTCCATCCGTCTTCATGCAGAACAGGATGCGAAAAACATCAACACCAACCTGATTACTCCTGTTACTGACTGTTCCTGTCTTTATTAGTCATGTGTCTGTCTGATAGAAACCCTGAGTGTAATGTAAATAATGTAGGTAATCGCCTATTAGTCACTGTTTGCCCTCAGCTTTGAGTGACTGTCAGAGAGTCTGTATAATAAATCCTCGGAGAGAGCTCATCAACATTCATTTGACTCGCATGTGAAGCCATGAACACCTTGGTGAATGTTGGAGGTAGAATATAGAGGAAGGATGGTTATCATATCGTCACATGGTTGATTATCATCACTCCTTCCACGGCCGTATATGGACAAGTAGATATGAGCACGACCTAACGTAAACATGTAATGATGGAGTGAATGTTCATGTATATCCCGTTTGTCACAGGAATGAACTAAGTGGTTAGTCCAGTTGATGTAGCGTTGATTTGTCATGGAACATTGGAGTGAAAGATTTGCCCGAATGACAGGAACCGGGGAATCATGGGGAGCCTAAGTTCTGATCATATTCAGAAACGAGTGAAGAAAGCTGTGAAATAGTGGACGCATCGACATACGAGGAGAGCAGGTGTGGATACAATTATTTTGTTATTTTGTTCCTGGCAATGTTCATAATCAACCTCCTCATGTGGAAACTTGGGACACACACTCTCCCGCCCGTTAATAACAGGGAGGTGGTCCGCATGGGACAGTGAGAGAGGGCGGGAGCCAACACGAAGAATGTGCGCCCTGAATATTACTTGAAACAAGCAAAAAAAGTTGTTGTACAATCAAAAGTTCAAACATCTAAATACATGTAGAACAGTGTACACAATTTGAGATTTCAATTGCAATGTAACTCTCGTCCTTTGTTTCCTTCATTGTTCATATCATCTTCCCTTGTATACTCAGGAAGCATGTCGTTACGCCCATGATTAACAGGGAGGTGTACTGCTGCCCAGTAACACACGATTACTGGTATGTCTGAGACCCATTCCTTGCTGTCCTATTTTTTCTCAAAATCCCTCTCTCAATTCTTTCTCCTAAATTGAAGCGTTACATGGAGCGATAAATCAGTAGCATAGCCTAGTTTCACCCCCAATTTCATGAATGAGATTCACATCCCTCAGCGGAAGTGTGCGTTGTTGCTTAGCTCTTCGGTATTTACCAGGGGTGGGAGAAATATGATGAGACAACCTGATACAATTTTTGGGAAGGAAAACCTGAGGTTGTCACCCCGTGAGATGAATACATGTTTCCAATTATTGATGATTTGAGAAATTCCAGGTGATTCGGTCCCAAGAGCTTTTTTATATGTAGACTGAGCCTCTTGGTCTACTAATTACATGGAGATCGACGACTGACAGTTTATTGGACGATTTGTTAGACTTGTTTGTATAGTGCGGACTAATGAATTTGTGCTTGGTGTCTTAATAGACTGGAACTGTCTGGCAGGAGACCAGGACATCATGAAAATACTGTTCTGAACTGTGTGACCACATAGCTTATGTGAACCAGGAGTTTATCGATGTTTCACCTGCACTTCACAGACAATTGTCCTTCGAGAGTAAGTAGGATCATCAGCTGTTGGGTCACTGCTGGGTCAGCATTAGTGGCCATAACATCTCAGCAGAGCCCATTCAAGCAGGTGGGGGATCTATAATTGACACACTACACGAACAACATTTGGCTGAAAGGAAACTGGCCCGCATCATGGACGCAGTCCATAGTTATCACCCTCCTGAAAGAAACCTAAGTAACATACAGCAGTGCCAGAACTATCGTACAATAAGCCTCATCAAGTCACCCGAGCAAAGTTGTGTTGAAGACGCAAAACCCGAGAGATTTATCATTCCATAGTTTCAAGGCACAATAACTGTATGCTGGTATATTATCACGAAATAAGTTCACACAAGGCCTAACCCGAAATACATTAGTATGTGAGCCCTCCCTCGAGGTTCCGGAAATATATATCTTATATTTAGGTTAATATCATTGTATGTTAAACTTTCACACTTTTAAATTTTGCTGACGTGTGTGTATAGTCCAACATGGCTTAAGCTACTTAAAAACACAAAAAGGCTCTGTCGAGGTGGTAGATGCATCATTGCTGTATAGTGGTGTTAGCATGTCCAATACAATGCTTTTGTGTTATCATGAGTCAACTAACCGACACATTTGCTTGCAAAAAATCAGTGAAGGACTCGGACAGTGTCCCCGAGTCCTTTGGGCCGAGTCCGAGTCCGAAACCGAGTCCCTAGCATCAGAGGTCGAGTCCGTGACCGAGTCCTCTCAAATCGGTCTCGAAACCGGTCTTGAGACTGAGACCGGTCTCGAGTCCTCCATCACTGGACCTTAGGCCAGTATGGTATCGAAATTACACTTGTCTATACCTGGAAAAACCTTTTGGTGGGTATAAGTCGACTTTGCATATATACTAAAGTATATCATATAGCTGTATATGTAATATTTGTGTATCAATTATTGGTGGAGTAAGGCAGGCGGTCTCTCTTGATGTTAGCTTTTAGCAGGATATCCCAAAGCTGGAACATGTTCTTAGCAAGACATTAAATCGAACCGCGAATACATCATCGCCCGAAAATAATTCACACCTGAATTAACATAGATTACATTTGAGTGAGTCCCCAAGGCATTCAAATCAGGTTTATTGGCGTGTGAATGAAGTATTTCACAGTGCATAACTGTCAGCTCATAAGTAACATACATGTACAGGGTAAAATATAGGATGTACTGGAGCGACAAATAGTAGGAACAAACAAAATAAATGCAGCGTTATATGACCAGTATAATATAAATATGTTAACCGGTAGGGTAGGCTGGAGGGAATACGAAAAGTCGATTATACTCGATTTAACCGAATGAGTAAATTCTAATAAATGATGGATTCACGAGCATCATACCTAGAAAACAAACAGATTCATGTGTGTTATTCAAAGATGATAACTAATTCATTGATATGTTTGGAGGGACTAGAATGGTCAACGCTCGGATTGTGACCGTAGCAAACTGTTTGGATTGGTTATTGTACAGTAGTCATAGTATCGTATATTTATCAACTTATATTGAACATTGTAGTGTTATCTACGGAATCGGTGCAAACACCAAACGTCGTTAATTCGTATACAGAATGGTAAGGGGGTGTTGAACATGATATATACCACGTTGCAAGAGAATGGGAAAATGTGTTGTGATTCTTTTCTCGGGTTGTCTACCTTATTTTCAACGGAACTGGACAATCTCCAGCAATGCAACTGATAGGAATACTTTACAGAGTGAAAGAATTGCAAAGAGACTATTGTAGCACGGAAGTTAAGACCATTTCTACAACGCCAATTGACCGAACACTGAGAAGGAAAGGTGAGAAGTTTTGAATCCTGCTCATTATGATAACTGATATCATCAGTCAAAAAGTCAATCATCATAATGATCAGGATTTCGAGCACATATATTGGTGATCCTTTGCGTAGACAAGTGGACGAGTTTAATCCCCAACTCGATGGACGGCATGAATGGTCCACGGGCAGACTTATTCAAAGAACTACCTAGTCTGCCACTTGATGGATGCCCACTTCCACCAATTGTTCCGAGAAAAATCCCCTAAAATGCGACAGAAGTGTGACCTTAGAAGAGATCGTTCTCATACAATTTATTCACAGAATTACTTGCCAATATTATTTCAACTATATCACCTAGGTTATCTATAGTGGCTACACTGACACGATACTCTGATGTTGTGACGTCATCCACACGCCGCCTCATCGTGTCCATCAGATATTGCTGGAATGATAGCCCTTAAGCGTCACAATTCAATCAATCAGATGCTCCATTGAATCAGTTCGAAATCGGTCTGAGAATTATGATAGGAATGACAAGACGAGTTTTGTGGCGAGATTTTAATAATTAACGCGCAGATGTCCACTCACACGAACTGCTCGACTATAAATTTGTGTGAAGAATGCGCATTTGAAAAAAAGATAATCTGCGCTAATAGAGTTCAACGGGAAGTAATGGTGTGCTTATATGTATACTTTTTAGATGGTTAAGCTCTCTCATTTGGGTTAGTACCAATGACGAGTGTAGGGCGTTAACTAATGTCAAAATTATATGATATCGACATTAAGAATATCATATTACAGCCATGATTTGCCAGTAAGAAACAGTATTACTGAACACCGCTCCCTCAAATCACAATTAATATACTAAGCCTTCCATACTGACACACATTTCTATGTTATTAACATTATTGGCATAATGTTGTCATATGTTTACCATATTAGGACTTTTCTACTGCAACGCTCCCACAATATAATTTGATCAAGATTGGGATATAATTGATAGATTCTTTATAGAATGAGAATATAGGAGAATACAATAACATGTAGGACGAATATGTTGTTAATTGGAGGTTATTATCAAATTTGACGGCATGTTATGTCATTGATGTTGCCCTGTCCTAAGAGTGTATTTGAATGTACTTATGCATATTCGATTGCATTGGCTTGCATTGTGTATATAATGTACATGCAGATATCCGATAATGTACATTATGATGTATCAATCATACCAATGTACGTATGGCAGAGTATGGACATTAGGATGTATAGGAACATTATCATGTACATAGAGCGAGGTATGTACATTTTAATGCATGAAAACATTATAATGTGAAGAAATTCCTATGATATACATTAGGATATATCAAACATTACAATGTACATAGAGCAAAGTTCGTATATTTTACTGTATATAAACATTATATTACACATGAAAGCGAATAATGTACATGATGTATGAGAACATGATAATGTACACAAAGCAAATGATGTTCAGTCACCCATGATTTACCAACTGGAAGTTGGAACACCCATCCACGAGCTGAAACACTAAGTACATTTCTTTCACGTCTACTTCAAATGAAATGTTTAGAAAATATGCTCCTCTAAATGTTGTAGTTTATCTGCAGATTTAATCGCATGCCCTTAAGACTTTTGACGCTGCCGTAAGAATTATCACTACTCGATATATATTACAGCTGGACAGGGGATCAATAATTCTAGTCACTTGGTGGGTTCCATGTAGGTTTTTTGAAAAAAGGAAGCTACTTATTATCTCTCAAAGAGTGCCAATGAAACGGAAGGAAGTAGGATTCTGTGGTTTGGAGTTCTGGAAAGCAACTTATCAAAATTGGAATAAATATATACAACAAGGTTGTTGAAACAAGTGTTCATAAACGACATTGTTATACTACGTCGAACACCCCTCACGTCCCCCCTAATGTCATCATTACATCTAATTGTGTGTTACTATGATCGATTTTTGCAGTCACTAAATGAATCAACTGATCGATTTGGAGTAGCCTACTTCTCAAATCAACGTTTTCTGCTCCCAGAAGGGATGTCTTTGCAACTTTGTCTTACTTGTTAATATTCCTGTACCAATCTAACTGTCAAATGTTTTAAAAAGAGTCCACATAATCCAAACAACAACGCACCACTTGAAAGTAAGTTGTAATTCAACCTGTGATACATTATACCAGCAATATACGGACTTTTTTCTCATTGATATCATTCATGCCTCATTTGTTCAATGCAAAAGTCAGCATATAACATAGTTTAACATCGCGATCATTACGATTTTCCTAATGGATGCGCGTGAATTCATTCGAAACCAACATTTCTGAGTCAAGGTTATCCCTAATTTATGACATAATTTCACGCTAGCTTCAGCTGGTTGAAAGCTCTAATAGAATGATGGTACCGTAAACTACTCGCCGAGCAAAATTAGTTCTTATGACGGAATGAGTTATTACGAAGATAGTATTTTGGATATCTAAAATAGAATGAAAACCATTGAGCTAAGTCAGCTAACTATTAAAGATTTTCCGGTACGCCGGTCGCCTGACAAATGTGATGGTGAAGCTGTCGCGTGTTCATGTTTTGTTTGAACTGGCCGGGTTAATTATCGACCGGGTCCGGACACAATTGGGATATGAATTGTGCATAAATAATAATCCACGGTATAAGAATAAAATGAAGCGACTTCCGATGATTTGACATATTGGATTACAGTTGGTGATTGAGTTCGGCAGAAATGTTTTATATCCTGCTCAGTGATCAACGAAAATTCATCACCTGGAAATGTAGTCGCTTACTTGTCTCGAGGAAATTAAAATGACGTGAACACTACTGCTGCTGTCTTTTCGGAAATGAAGACAGTTTCTTAGAGATTCTCAACTTGGGCAGGGCTTCCTCGAGCTTATTAGCGGGTAACCGTAGTTTTGAAGGGCACGCTGAAGCCTATGCTCGATCTGTTTTTCCTCGCACTGCACGTACCATCTTCCTTAGTATTTGTGTATGGGGGTTGCCTTTTATCTATATGGAATTAGGAGTTCGCACCTTTACATGTCACTTTGTTTGAAAGAATCAACACCTCAAAATCATAATTTCCATGGACACTACTTAGTCGCAGGAATTGATTGAAACCGTGGACATACTGGGTTAGATATTCTTGGTCAAACGGTGTGAGCTGAGTGAAACTAGAGAGCGTATAAGGTACCTGCTGAAGTTCGTATGAAGTTCCCGTCACTGATCGCTCCTCTTCTCCATTTCACTCTTCCCAGTCTGCCAGTTGCGTTATGTAACATTTGGGGTTTACTGCCGGTTGGCTTAGTTTATGGTCGTTAATGGGCATTATTTTACTTCCGATCCTTTTCATCAAACAACACTGAAACAAGCCTAACTGAACTAAACTAAACTTTGACTGAACAAATACAGTTGCATGTGAAACATATAAACACTTCAAAAATTGACATCTCCGTATTTTTTTACCTTGAAGGAAACTGAACTAAGCTGACTGAGAACTGGAGAATGACCCGAACACTTTGAAATGTTTGTATTATGTTCTTGATCATTGTTGGTACGTGGATTGCAGTGCTCATGAATCTGGCACCCCTTTTCCGTTTTCCAAACTGCTTCAGTTTAAAAAGAAGTGCAAAGTCACTGGAATTTGTCTCTGTTATCTTACTCTAGTCTGAACCGACCTGGCGATGTCCTTTTTGCGAAGAGAAATTTGAGACATATTAGCGACTGAATTCACTATTATAGTTGACCAACGAATGTGAAAACATAGGAGGACGTTGTTTTGTATTGATTCACGAAATGTCATGTACTCGAAGACTTGTGAATTCAAGGTTACATTTGATCGATTGTAATGGGTGCAATCTTATTCAGAAATCAACAGTCGATAAAACCTCTTACTGCGATATAATTTCAATATGTATGTTTGCTGCAAACATTGAATAATTATTACCCAACAGGAATACATTTAGGCAAATGAGTACATCACGGAACGTAGACAGCGATTTAATCCGCGCAATATCTGCTAAATTAGACAAATGTCGCATTCTATGATGTTATATTGAATACTTAAAAAGCACTCGTTTTAGTTGACACTTTGATTGACTGGTATGTTTTCTTCAATGTGATTTTCGAATGAATGCTGCAGTTCTATTCGAGACATTTAGAGACGTACCGTATCTATCTTAGCAAAGTGAGTGTCATGACAAATTACGATGGAAACGCCGCAACCAGCGAGACAAAGGCAACAGTTCAACGCCTTAGAATACATGAATATCTGAAACATGGGAAGGAATACATATATCAGCTTTAGAAATGATCGAGCAGGGTAACCGTTTCTCACTATCAAACATATACCTCCCCCGATACAAAAAAAAAGAAAATTGCCCCATTTACGGTCCATTTACGTTCACGAGATAATGTTTGGAATTCAGGAAGCCTTTCAATCTGCTCAAATTAAATTGACATTGTAACGCACTGTTTATACATTTGAACCCATTTTTGTACAACAAATTGACAACATTTAAACATTATCCTGTGTGTTCATATAAGTGGACAGATTAATGTCCTACCAAACTGACGCTCTATGGATGAGATATCTTGGTTGAGATATCAATGTTTTCATGTCTTGGAAAAAGTTATGCCTGGCTGATTTTTACGTCGGCCAAAAGAGGATCGTTGTAGGTTATATTTTTTCTCTGTTTGCATCTCTGCTCTTATACTGGACATAAAGCCGTTGGTTGTTCGGAGCCAATGTTTACTGGAGAATGTTTGCACCAACGAAATGAAATGAGATTTCCATACATTTTGATTAAATTTCTCACGTTAAATATATTTTTATTTTATCAAACTATACTACCTAAACTTAGAACTTAGATAAGAGTATAGTTCAAGGGTTAAAACCAAATGTGGGTATTTTACCTAGATTCCATATTACATATTTCGAGTATTTTTTGTCACTAACAATAAATCCTGACAATCCTGACAAAGACTATATTCGACGCTTTACAATATCAGAATTGGATAGGAAATATAATAATAAGACTGGATTTATTGCAGAATAAATAAATGGATACGCTACGTGGTTGTACTGCATATGGTCACATCCATCGGGGCTCATGTTGAGAGGACGAGAGCAGACAGGACTATGAAGTCTGGGGATTTGGAGATAGACTACTACTTAGGATGGTCAATTTGCCGCGCGATTCTCAAGATCAGGTGGCGGGACCGCGTTTCGAATGCATGAGATGATGAATAGCCGGTGATGCTCATCACCCAGATTAAGGCTCTACTTCTATCTATATACGGTTTCGTTTGGTCCTCCCACTTTGACCGTTTGGGCAGGTCAATCTGGTGTACGATGCCTAAAATCCGATACCGATGATATGCGACAGGTGATGCATCCAGTTGTCTGAGAAAGCAGACGATATGACTGGGAGAGCAATTCCTAAATCTAGAGGGAGTTGTTCCTGTATTATATATATATACCATGGTCGACTGATACTAACATATCATTTGCTGACTTTCGTTGGACAAATCCCAGAAAATTGGGATTCCGCTAATTAGTAATCAGATAAACTAGATATCAATCAATAATTGGGCATCGGCATGGATATACGATGGACCTATTCGGCAAGATCGCCAACTTCATCCACCCATACGTTCCGCCTCGAAGAGTTCGAAAGTTCAAACCGTAAGCAACCGAAGTTCTACAGGCGTTTGTCCATTGTGTTTCACGTCTATGGTTGGCCGATCAAGTCAGAACTGTGCATATTAGTCAAAGGAGCTGATACGAGGCGAACAATATCAAGCGCCTGTTTCAACAGGCTACTCATCCAGGGGCACCATTCGTAGAAGAATAATGTGTCTCGAACATGCAGCAAGAGAATGTGGCATTACACATGCTGTGATTGGTGGTCTCCCAGCTGGTACCAATCGGGGGCCCTGGCAGACCTCACCTCAGAGTCGACAATAAGTTTTTGGTCAGGACTGTCATTCGCTGAAATGGGGAGGCAAGCTTACCGTTAGGGTGCAATGATAACCGAAGAAGATTGTTTATCACTGATAAAACGTGTGTGGTAGAGTGCCGCTCCGACATGTTCTCTCCTGAAAATGAACATGACGGAGCGGGGTCGTATACTTTTCATTGGTACTATTAGCGAAGCGCGCAAACACCACTGGCACCTACTTCTGATACTGGTTCTGATTGTGATTTGATTCTTACGTCACGGGTTCAGGAAACCACTGAAGGCTCACCAATGAACCCAGGCTGTGTTGAATGTGGACGAGCACCGGCGATTACTCGCCCTCTCTATTTGACTAGTGCTCATGTAATATCGACGCATGGGTGTACTGTCATTATTCACAGACTGCTCACTAGGTCACTAGGTGTTACACTGTATTCGACGGACGACCAGTGAGTTCCAAGGTATAATCACTTTAGCCGATCTTGGAGGAGTATGAAGGGAGTATCTAAAGATTCCAAACACGGAGTTACATGGCGTAGATTCCGAATGAATAATACACTTCAGAAACGCGCCGGATCGTAGCCTACATAAACAGAAGACATATTTAGTCGACGTTTATGGCGCGTTTTTGTCTGCTCTTTATCAATGGCTTAATCAGCTGGCGGAACGATCGTGTGACGTCATTGGGGCTATCTGCTTCTCATAACAAATATATGCCATGTTTATAGATTGTTCTAGGAGGCTGATGTCACATGGGTGTGTTGAAGCAAAACACGTGCATGATGTACATTGTGGGGCGGATGGGGCTCCTTAGCCGTGGTGAAGGCAACCCATCTAGGAGAAGGTCACTCTGATTTAAAACCTCCCAT
>JAUOBX010148582.1:0-12350 GCA_032360705.1 Eupentacta quinquesemita
CTGTTAGGTTTCTAGCTCGGTGTACCCAAACCCGGCCAGTATGCAAACGCGGCCAGCACGTATAAATGATTGTTAGCCAAATGTAGCAAAATCATGCAAATATTTGATTTTTCCCGATAAAATACTAATGTTTCTGTAACGCGGCTCATGGAAAACATCAGCGTTCGATCCCTCTCCAAATTAGACAGACTGCATTACCGATGAATGGTGGAATTGCTTTGTTTGGTGCCTGAGTGCACTGTGAGTGAACACGATTGATACAGTATTTTCGAATGAGCTCTAGAGCCGCCCGTTCTATTGTAGTGGTCGGGTTCAAGTTGGCCTCTAGAGAATAAAGTGTGTTAACCTTATTAGGTAATCTTCCAATTTCTTAGATATTCTTTGATGACTTATTTTCAAACTTCGATAAAATTCAGGAAGGGACATTTGCAACCAAAACTGATGAGTTGAACTTCTCTATTCGTTCCAAACATGTTTCTTGGAATTATTAATTTGTTATTGCTCTTTACCTACGAGCCTATGCAGCTGAGAATGACATTTCATTTTGAGAAGTCAATTACCTCTATATCAACTGTATATCAATGGGAAGGTAAAGGGTCAAGGATTCTGAAAATGGAAACAAAATGGCCGACCGAGCTAATTAATATGCATGCGAAGATGCAAATTAGTCGAACATAATTCGATGAACAATAATTGTGTATTCAGCACCCCCACAGTGACCCCCAAGCTTAAAATATGTTGACATGATATACTTGAATCTAGTCTACCTCATCTGATCAAATACAGTTCACAAACACAACCCCCAAGCCCGAAATGCCAAGCCTATTTCTAATAGGCCTAGACCTAACGCTGATGGGTATGTTAGGCTAGGGCTTAAGCTGCATGGCCTGAGGCACTCTGATGTTAGCAGAATCTTTTCATCCAATTATTATTGTGAAATTAGGCCTGGTTGGTGGGTAAACGTTGTATTTCTGCCGTCCCGGTAAAAACGTTCGAGTCTATGGGCGCCACCATGTTGTTGTTACCATTGACAACTGTCATTCTTCATTTTCCAGTTGCGACATTCCGGGAAATTTCTTATATTCACCGCAAATGGTGGCGCTACACCTCTATACCTTGCTCAAACTACTTCTAAAACGATGGCGATCTCTCGGAACAAAAATAGCGGTCTTTCTCCCCTGCTGGATTGAGTTTCAGAGTTTCAAAGGGGTCCTCGAAATTGGGCAAAAAATTGCGGAAAATCGTAGGAGTTTGGTGGTTCTCCTAAGAAAAAATCGAAACAATAAATAGGACCCCCCTGCAAGTCCGGATATGTTCTCTTTATATATCTAGGAAGTGTCAGAAAATACAGCATTTGTTTCCCCTGGAATTTGACGGCGTGGAATTTGGTTGAAAGTAAGATATCAATTGAGGTCTAATCACATTTTTTCAAAGGTAAACAACATTTCAGATGAACATTTGAAGAATTTAATATGCACTAACCCCCCCAATTTTTTATGTTAATATTTCTGAAAGCCTTGCCTTTCTGCACCTAATAAAAGTTGTTTGAGGTCAGGGAGGGTCGTTTTTCAATGGGACTTTTTCCTAAATGACGACTAAAATGTTGTAGAATATACAACATTAGTAGGTAAAGAGTATAGGGTAGTGGCTCGAAGTCATGGCCCATCACATCTGCAAGTACATCTACCTATGTAACACGCCTGTTGCTCAGTATTGGGATCGAACTGGGAATCTACTGCATGCTGACTCCACTGACATCATCGTATCACTCTCCCGCTCAATGAAGAATTCGCCCTGGGACCTCTTGGTAAAGGATTTGGGTGTTATATATATGCAGTCACAACTACTGAAGAAAAAAATATTCAGTCTCAAGGCAAGTTTTTCAGCTGCTGAAGAATGCATTTGCTTAGGGGCGCGTAAAGTACATTTATTCACTAATAGGTAGGTTGAGGGCATTCAAAATTGTGCTGTAGTAGTGGATTGTGTCCGCCTGTCCAGGGACACTATCCACTAGTGGATACTGTCCCCCGGATGGGATGTGTCCCCCTGTCGGACTAGGCGGACACTATTTACGGTTGTATAGCCCGCAGTGGATTATGTATTCCTGTCCGGCGCGGACAGGCGGAAACTATAAACTCTTACAGCGCTCTCGGACCCTCCTGATACAAATCTCTCGGAACGCCACGGTATAACTGACCTTTTCATACATGACACCACTCTCATCGTATTTCTTCCAATTGGTCCTGGTCCAGTTAGCAGCGAGATCGAGAGCGGTTTTCCTCGCCTCATCTGAATTAATCCCGTCGATCGCTTGAATCGTCATCTCCATTAATGGCGGCCAGACGTTGGGGAAGTCCCACTGTTGCCCGGACTCCACTAGTGTTGAAGGGACTCCACCTGCGTATTCCAGGACTCCTAACCCCTGAAAATATTAAAGTGATGAACTGAAACAATGGCTGAACTGGAAACAAAAGATATTGACCAACTTTTGAGTGAGGAATGTGGTACGAAGAGATGGAACAATGGCTTGGCGGAGAGAGAACACCTTATTAGGAAAGAAGGGGATACGGAGTTAGGGGAGTCCCCATGTTGTTCATGTCACCACTGGACCCGACAGAACTTACCCCAGTATCCCCACCCTCTCCAAATCTAAAATATATGAAGTATAGCGAGAGGGTAATCCATTAGAAAGTTGTTAGATATACATTGAATGTCTCGTTTCATTTCAACGATTGCATATGTAATGATGGTGACCTCGTTGCAGTTCATAATAATTGCATATCAATAATATAAATACATACCTCACTGTACTATGAACAATACGGGAAGTAAAATGTAAATATTTGAGAAGAACAATATACTGCATAGGCTGCTTCTGCATTGCTCAAGACGGGACACCAATATCTATGTATCCGAATCCCCATTCTAATAATGAATATAATTCTCAATGAATTGAAAAGAAAATTACAAGGTATTCCATAGCTTCCGCTGTAATTTTCCTGTCATAATAGACGTTTGCATACTTAAGAAAGATTATAAGACAGGCTGCCTAACCACGAAAACGTGTTGAACATAAAATCCTTACAAAATTCCGATAATTCTCAACTCTTATCACACATGACTGAAAACGATAAAGTGTGATTCAGACGGTGCACATTTCTTCTACCCCATAAACTGGACGATGGAACTGTTAGCCAATTAACAAGGAGGACAACACTTGACGGCAACGGCAATCCGGTCCGACAACGAATACAGCAATATAGTAAAAGTGTTCACATCATATAGCTGATAAACGGATCCGGCAAAAACACTGTTACCGGCAGAATACCTATGGGGCCTATTCGGCATGGAATATAGTCGTTAAACGAATCCACACTTGAACATAGAGAATTCGGACGAGGAAGCTATTCCCGTATTGGCGCTAGCGTCCCAAGCGGAAAAGAAAAGAAACGGAATAAGACACATAAGAAAAATACTTGACAGCAACGGCAATCAATTGTCGGACCGACAACGAATACAGCAATATAGTTAAAGTTATCACATCGTATAGCTGATAAACGGATCCGGCAGAAACACTGTTATCGGCAGAATACCTATATGGCATAATTGGCATGGAATATAGTCGTTAAACGAATCCACACTTAAACATAGAGAATTCGGACGAGGGAGCTTTTCCCGTATTGGCGCTAACGTCCCAAGCGAAAAATAAAAGAAACTGAATAAGATGTACACTGGTGCTAGTGGCATTTTCTTCCATCTGGTGAAAGAAATCAGCAACGATGATATCTTCAGACGGTTGAGATTGGACAGCACGATTTGGGTAGGCCTACTCCATATACGGGTTTGACAGGTCACTAGTGATCAGGGGTAATATGCTGTGAAGCGCCTCAGAGCAGACACTGGCTGAATAGGGATGATATACAAATGCAGTATATTCGGTAATAATAATTTAATAGTACCTGCAAATACTCCAGTGACCTCCTTTCGTACTCTGTTATTCCGCCGTCACTGTCTTCCACGAAGCAGCGCGCCCACAGCGGCGATATATTTGAAGCTGCGAATACATCTCTTCTCGTGAAGGTCTCAAGATCGAAGTCAAGCCAAACACCTCTGTCCTTGACCCAGAGAACTGCGTTGAGCGCCTCAATGCGCGCCTCCAGGGCTAGAGAATATTCTATGACTTTTTCTGTGTTACCTAAAAGTAAATGGGGGATTAAATCGATATTAGGAAAATGTAGGCAGCTCGGTCGATATTTGAGGTTCTCACAACTAAATTCTGGGATATGGATCAACTACGTCGAGTTACGGACTAAGGTTCAATAGATTGCGAGTTCGGCTCCGAACAATGAGGTTGAGGCTTCCCGCAGTATTGTTAGACAATGGCATGCTTCTCGACAGTTCCACAGTACCCGCGTATGGGAGGGGTGACCTGACATTTGACGAGCCACACTGTTTATGTGCTCCGTGGAAACGAGATACACACTATAAAGTGCGAGATCGACTTTTTCTGGTTTACTTGTCGGACACGGATACCGATCCCATACAGGACGGATGGGTGCATACCTGGATACAGCACTCTCGTCAGCTGCAAACCCTCACCAGGTCAAAGACCAAGGCAGGGCTTCTGAAGCGTGACCTCAATATGAAGGAGGGGTCATTACACACAGACGGCAACGTACAAATCCCTCCCCCTCATTGTGAGCAATAGAGATGAAGCCCCGAGCTCAAGTGTGCAACGCGCACTCGATCCGGTAACCTTTGGATTAACAGCTCGACGCTCTATAGCCAACTATAGGCTACCATGCTCCACTAACCAACGGACTGCTGAGGTAACTGATGATCATGGGTAATATATGTGAAGCGCTTCGAGAACGCTGTGTGCAGTTTCGAAATGCTATAGGCCTGTTCATGATCATCATTATTGAAAGCATTGTTTAGCTCAAGTCGTTGTTTGTTAGGAATGTGTCAAATTTGAGATTTGAAAATAACCCACCAGTGTCGTAAACTTCGTTATTGATTTAGGAGTTATCTTCTCGCCATGTGGTTACGGCACATCCATCATATGAGTTTGAATCATTCGAAGACCAATACAAGCCTGCTCCCGTTATAGCTACACGCCACCTGAACTATAAATATATCAGAATGAAGATGCCACTTACTCAGCGCACGAGAATAACAGAAAAAAGAAGGGTCAATATTGAGGGTGCACTAAATCATTCCGAACTTGCGATATGTTACCGCATACCCATTACATCATAAAACTGTATGATAGCATGTTCAGCCGCACATAGAACACTGTTGAGATCGATATACCAGCATGGAAATGTGACCCATACAACGAACGAGAATAGGCGCAACAGACACCAGAGGGGTGAAAATTGAGGGCGCTATAATGCAAAGCAAACTCGCAATGTGTGAACGCCTACCCATTACACCATAGAACTGTATCATAGCACGCTCAGCTGCACACAGAACGCTGTTAAGATCGACTGGGATAATCTTGCTCGTACGCATCGTTGATAACGAAGGTTCGTCTCCTGGGCCCAGCCAGCGGCTCGAGAAATCCCAACCACTCTCACACGCAGATGCGATCTCTGCGTATAGAACAGCTGCCTCGTCTGTAACCAAAAATATGTAATATCAAAGTTGGATATGTTCACATGTAATTTATACTGGTATCACCGATTTTGGACGGTGGTTTTCTATGTCTTCTCCCTTTCACTCCGACGCAACTGACTTTATCGCAGATACACGCGTTCCGGAACGTGGCGATCGTTTCGAGATCAACTTTTTATTTCGCCCCATACGACCCCACCCGGCGTCGGCCAGTTTGATTTTGTTTACTGTTTGTATATTACCGCTTCGCGCGTTTCTCAAACATGGCGAACGTTCCGATACTAGTATTTATTTTCGCCTCCCACGACCCCACTCGGTCGTTTTTTTTGCGCAATCTTGATCGAACCCGACAAAATCCAGTTTTGCATGTCTCACCCTGCAATTAGTTCGAAACTAATTCCGTCCGTCCTGACCATAAGATTGGGCTTGTTGCACATTCACTGTATATATCATTAAATTCTGTACGATGACAATCAGTGCTAAAACAAATACACGAAACGAGAGGAAGAAAATATGTTTTCTCTGTGGATTATGATTAAGTATTCATTTCAGTAACAGAATGCATTTACACCGAGACTTCTTCTATCCACTGAGCTGAGTTGCTGATGTTTGCGCGTATCTAGGAGTTCCTATTTTTCTCAGTATATCGATCTATTTGATTGCATAACTACTACCGGTATATATTTAGAATTTACGAAAGTCGAAAAATTCATTCAATTTAACCTATCCACGCTATGAATTAGAAGTTGAGTAGATTTCAACATTCCTCTTACACACAGAAACCAGAGTTCACCTTCAGTGCCACCCACATTCCGAACGAGGCAGCCAGATGCTGTGGTCTACGGAAATAGAACTGGCCGATGGGCCATTTTAAACGTCGGTCGCTAATCTAACTGTGGACTAATGTTCAGTCACGTACCTTCTGACAGAGTACCCGCTGTCTCCTTGTCTTCACGATATGACTCCGGTCTGGAGAAAGTAAGGAGAGGCGTTAGCACATGTGATCCAACATGGCGTTAAGAACATCCTTATAAACTATAGTTACATTCCCTAGGTCGTGAGTTTGAAATGTCCACGTTAAAGGTATTCTGCATGCTCGAGTACATATGGGCTCATCTTGTAGCTTAGCCAGGAATAAATACATCAGTCCAAACCAGACGTTCATACGATGTTCCATTACAGAGTTAGAGGACTTCAAAGTTTGGTCCATGTACATTGCACAAGATGTACGCTATCCCATCATGCATTGCTTTACCTGGACTACCCCGCGAATTGCCTTTGTTTTTCTTTGAAATGTAAGCATTATTTTTTCGACGATGGAACATATTCTCTTCCCCTAAACTTGCTGTGGTGAGTTAATATGTTACACAGTTTATTTCACCAACAAAAAACACAGCAGGACAACTAGGAATGTTGAGTTCTCAAGCACAGTAAAAACAATAAAATACATAAGAAATCTGAATTGTTGTTCAGGTGTGGCGTCACAAATTATTGCGCAATCAGGCTTCCCATCAATTTTCGGGTGAAAGTGGAGTAACTTCAAACGCCAATATCTTGGGATAGGAATATCAGATTGAGATGGGGTTTGGACCAATATATTAATTTTTCCATTATCTACAAGATAACTCATGATGTACTGGAGCCTGCAGAATACCTTTAATGACCGAGCAGGGACTCCTCCAGCATGCGAGGCGAGTGCTAATACCACTTCTCCACACCAGAACCACAACACTCTCTTCCTAAATATGAGTGAGAGTTGGCCTTGATTAACAGCAGCAAATTATATTAAATGGATCCATATGGCTTTATGACGAAATGTTACACAATATCATTTTCTGATGCAGATTTTAACTGATATATGCAGATTCTACAAAGACTTACTTGACTGCTGTGTTTGTTTGTATTTTAAATGAGAAATGAACTGTACTGTTTGATAGGGCGCAGTATAGGTACCACACTCTAGCATGAGTCTCCAATTTGAGCATGGGCCTTCAACCTTAGCATGAGCTTTCAACTGATGATTCGATATCGAATAATTTTATGTGTTGTAAGATTTCACAGACATTGTTCACATGATAGAATGGCACGTGTGCTGTCTCACAATTCCTATAATCCATGGAACATCACTTTTCCCAACCTCGGGAATTTGCAGCCGATCTCACAATACGGCTGAATGATCACTAGCGAACTAGGAAACTTGGCATGACATGAAAGCAAAATGCCGGAGGAGGGCGAGCTAACATGATTGGATTATGTCATCTCATCCGGATACCCTTAGAACATAGCGGTGGTAATTGTATTGACCCAGCTATGTTCGCCCGTTGTTAGTCGGTGTTCAACAGATCGGTCACTGCATGATGACCCGCTCGATATCTTCACGAGAGAGAATATTGAATGGAGGACTCTTTTAATTGCTGATCCGTAGCGGAAAAATGAGACATTACATTAAAAAGGAATGAAAACGATGTGTTAGTAATATACGGTTGCAGTAGGTTACTCCACTCATATTTAAATGTCTTTCAATCCGGTATCAATCTGGGATATTTTTGTAATAACAGTCAGAGTCTGGTTGGTGATTAAACTGCGTTACAACCAGAAGATGCGTCTAGCAAACCCTGATCAACTCACTTATCAAAATCGGATATTTGTCAACAACATGTGTTGCTACAGCGACAAACAGGAATGAATATTAGTAAAATGTTAACATAATTGAACGAAATACAGCCCACACTCTATGAAAACATCTTCAGTTGGTAAATTTCCAATTTTCACATTTCAACTAGAATTGAGTACGGTACCTAATGTAATGAGAAAAAAACAGTACTCGATGGACAGTTATAATAAATACCAAATTGAATCTTTAAAATCGTGGATTCAACTGGGGTTACCACATATACTGGAACATCCCGATTTCATGCAACTCTACCATAATACTACAAAATGAGCTATATAAATTGATCATTGCCGGTAGATAGATATTTACGTTCAGTTATTCATGTCATGAACACGGCACGCGAGGGACAGCCAACAATCTCAACTAGCCTAGATAATAATTTCTCGCACACGAAAAGGCTAGTTATTGATATAGAGTTTTAATATAATAATCACTGTCTCCGTGAAGGCGGTAAATATTGAACACGAGTATTCTGTTTTCCGGCTCCACCCGAAGGCTTCAGATAAAGCGGAAGACATCACTCGAATCCCCCGCCTGAGAATATGAACGGCTGGAGAGGTTTTACACGCTCAAGTTTTGTATACACATATCGGCTCGGTATTCTTAATATTGCCTGTAAAATTTGTCGCTCACGTGAAAAATGACATATTGCTCATAACCTTCAATTTGCAAGGACTCGGCTTTTTTTTTTACCGGACGACAGACAGTGAAGGATAGCTCCATTGAAAAGTAGTGTAGGATAAACATTGACAAATCAGAAATGTGTCAGAGGGCACATGTATTTTGAAAGAATTATTGGGGTGGAGAATACTCCTGTTTCCATACCAGTGCAAATTGTATTCACTGACTTCCAAAATGTAGCTGTTTTAGTGAAATCATGGGTTCTGGCAATCAAGTGGCCGAGGAGCTAGCAGATAACACTGATTATTGCAACGACCAGGCATTGCATGTAGTATGTAAAACTGTTAGTTATTGCCACATCGCTATATATTTATATAAGGTGGATATGGTGGATAGGTTGTCTCTCCCGTACCGATGGGATGGTATCAACATATCTTCAGGTGAAAGGAACGGACCCATGGCCTGGAGCATGCTCCCCAAAGCCACAAGTGTCCTTGAAAATAGACATAAGCCTACCACAATCTACAGCAGAGCTAACCATCATAAACATCCAATAATCGACACAAATTACTGGAGGTCAATCTGAGGATGAAGGTCACACAGATGCACGTCAACTAGACGATTACAATAGCACACCTTCCGACCTTGACAGACATCTCGTTTCTAGATTACGGCGCCCAAAAATGTTTTTGACAACTAACTGACCCTGACTGACCTTGGATCACATGACAGTTTTTCATGAGAATTGTCCCACTTGATTATACACACTCTGTCATAAGATATCAAATGTGTCATTCCTATCATTGAAAATTGTTGTGATAATGAGCGGAATATGGCAGTTTTGGACCCTTGAATGACCTATGATGTCATGATGGTCCCGATGAACCCTCCATGATATTCACACAGCTTTAGCATCATGATGCTTTCCTATCATAGCACCCATATCTCCGAAAATGAGCATGTGACCATGTCAGGATTTGAACTTTGTCCTTTGATTGTCACTAATATGTACGAAGATCACATCTATACACATTTTCACAATCAAAATCGGGACCTCTGATAACTTCGCACACAAAGGGCACACCGGTCAACCCATAGATATATCGGAAAATACGATGAGAACCAAGATTTGCCTTGAAAATTTCAATTCTTTCAAAACAAATTGACCCTGACCGACACACACCCACCTCCGAGAGTTCAACCATGTGCGACCCCGCCTTTTGGCCTCTAACCAGCCATATCTGACCTTGGCAGGCAAAACATACGATAGGGCACATCTACATAATATGCCAGAGCCACGTTCCAACATCGAAGTTTATGACTCTTGCGGTCTTGGAGCTAACAAGGTTATAAGAAAGCACGGTACACACACACACATATACAAAGACTATACAAAAATACAAAAAATAGTACAATAAGATATACAAAGGACTAAAAAAGGGAGATATACGGCGGGAGAAATTCTCTATTATAAGCACATGTTTTTCAATCTAAGGTTCGCCTCGCTTACCATTGTTTCTGCCATTGATTTTAACAACATCGAGGAATGCATACATGAGAACATTCACGATATCATCTAGCCTATGACAGTGACTATTCTGCTCATACTAGAACAGGCGAACCGGGAGAGCAGTAGCGCCTGCAAATATCTCGAATTGATCGATATTGGCCTGAACATGCTTGGGAGCAAATTTTATCCTCCTGCCCATGTACAAGGCTCCATTAGAAGGCTTTTATGCGCTAAATATTTATCAAATGCCACTTATCGATTACCAAAAAATATTGATGTAGATAGAAGTGAACTAACCCCATACTCAGCTGCGATGTTCATTTCTCGTAACGAAAGCTCCAGTATTTTTTTTAAATGTTTGACATTGTAGAAAAGCAATTTGCATATGTGAAAAAGATATAACGCCCCAAGATAGAAGTGAGCTAACCCCATACTCAACAGCGATAGCCATTTTTCATAGCGAGGCTCACTCGTGTAAGGGTGTGTTCGCATTTAACCATCTAGTGTTATATCACGGCGGTATCAACATTACTTAGATAATTAGGGATTGAATCCGTGACACCATCTTTAGAACACAATCTCTCCCCGTGTTAGTTAAAGAGATCAATTACCGATGTAACTTGTCAAACTCTAGCCGGACCCTTTTCGTCACGGAATATTAGCTGAAACTTGGCCAATCTGTGAATAAATTCCTTGCTAAAAGCTTACTTCTCCAATGTGTTACCGAAGCTATCGTATTCTAAAAGATTTCACCTCAACTCCTCTAGGACAACCCGTGACAACTGCTGACCTGTAAGGTGCCTAGATACGGCATTCTGTAGATAAAGATCGTATATTTGCCCTTTACGTATCATTGCATTATCGCATTCGTCGGATTTCCACGCCTCCAGAAGCAATATAGAACTCGATAGTAGTCAAATTATCAGTGGAGAAGCGTTGTATGAACTTACTGACCTTACTTCCCCCATTCTGGCCCTTCACGAAATCACACACACGGGTTCCGATGATCTATTCAAAACCAGTTTGCTCATATCAGTTAGGGTATATGGAAAATAATCTGTGAACTGATTCCTCACCGAAAATGTGTTTTCCCCCAATGTCCCTAGAGCAGCTTCTGGAAATATGAGTAGGATACATGATACACTATCAGTGATCATAACTCGTGACTGGAAGTGGTACCTTCTTTCTCAGTCAACTAGTGTGAGTCAAATCAGGGGAAACTCGTTCACATCGTATGGAACGGGGTTGGGTGGTAGTGCGCCACTCTGAGGGGCCAAGATCTCGTCTACCCGCCGGTGGAGACTGCCAGGGGTTTACTGTTTTTCCCGCCAACTCGCAGGCCTGTGACGCTCATTGGTCCGTGTGTCAAGACAGGTCCGGAGAGAAGGTAGGCAGACATCCGCGAGACCGGGGCGGAGAGTAGCCGAACACTCCTGAGGCAAGAACGCGCGCCACATGGACCTACGGCCCGAAGAGGGTCCTCATTCGGTCGTGCAGCCGAGAGACGGGGCAGTCGTGAGACGGAGCAGGCGTGAGACGGAGCAGGCGTGAGACGGGACAGAGACGACCCCCCCCCACCCCCACACTTTCGACACGCCAGGCAAGCGGTCGCCGGAGAGGGCACTGGACAATGGAAGGTTGCTGGAGCCGAGGCATCGACTGCCACGGGACCTTCAGGCCGAATAGACCCCGAGGACCCCACAGATGGGCAAGCTGTAATCGGTGTGAATTCTCCGGACGCCTCATGTGGCATGCGGCTCTCGTCTGTTTGCTTCTTGGGGAGTAACGTAATTTGAACTCTCTTTTCGAAGTGCTTTCAGACGTTTCCTCACGGTACTTGTCAACTATCGATCAATGCTACTTATGGGGTGTTCAGGGATTCGAGGTCAAAGGTCATCTAGGGGTCAATTTTTGCCATTTGTTCCGAAC